>SJYX01000298.1:0-11136 GCA_006410675.1 Oreotragus oreotragus | reverse complement strand
ACACAGCATATTACTTAGATATTATTATCCTAATGGGAAAAAAAAAAAAAGGCAAGAATGACTCCCTGAATACATCTATCTCCTGCTTTATGGATACCTTGAAAGAGACATAATTGGAGAAATAAACAATCTCAAATTGGTTGATACAGTAAAAGCAAATTGTTGACATGAGTTTATGCTATAGGAATTACTATCCAACTCATGTCTATTCTGAGGCAGAGAGATACTAAGAAACTTGCCCAATCTCAACCAGTTAGTAAAGGTTAAATTTGGGACTTAAACCCTCTTGGCTCCAAAGTCTGTGCTCACTTATCCCTCCCTACAGCAAATCACCAAAGTTAGAACTCTAATCCAGGTATATATGACTCTAAATATTTACGCTATCTAACCTTTTAAAGACATTCCACAATCCAGGATTGCTGTCTTATAGAGTGGGGCGGGATAAGAGAAAAAGTATAAGACCTTTTCTACTATTCTTTACATGATAATTTAGCATTTATATAGTGATGGCTATATGCCCTGTATTGTGCTTTGCACCAGACATTCAGAGGAGATGGAAACTCCTGCTTTGGAGATAATAGTTTAGTGGGTGGATTGGTCAGTAGCCAATGATTTCAAAACAAATGACAAAGGCTGGGGGAATGTAAGCAGAAGACAGAAGTTCATCTTACCAAAGAAGTCTTTGAACTCGCTTTCTGTTTTAAGGTGTGTATTCTGGGAATAAACTGGAAAAGGATATCACAGACCAAAGACAAAACACCTGCAGAGGATCATCCAGAAAACAGAGCAGATCCGTTGGGATAACTGTTCAAGGAGTCTGACAAGCTTTGGGAGAAGCAGGGGCAGATCATAGATATGCTATAAACCATGTCCAGCAGTGTGGATAGGGTTCCAAATACAATGGAGAATCCTGGAAAGATTTTAAGTTAGGAAAAACACAAGTCTGGGTTTATATTGCTCTAGTTGCCCTGTGAGGAAGGAATCAAATGGAGACAGGATGGAGGCTGGAAAGTGTGGTAGGCTGTGGAGACATCAACACACAGACAGAGGTAATTGCCTGGTTAACAATCGCAATCAGAATAGTTTGAGCCAGGCCCCAAAGAACTACAGTTCACTGAGGCCAATTGTTTTTTTCTCTTTTTCTTTCTTAACTCTAAGATAGGGGGGAGAGTGAAATAGGAACAATGTGAAGATTTAAAAAATTAATTGTAGTTTTTGGTTGTTTTGGGTTTTTGTGTTCGTTTCTCTCCTGGCATTCCTAGCCTCCTGCCCCCAAGAATTTGAAGAAACCATTTCATTTCATTTTTATTTAACTGGGTGAAGAGGAACAGGACAAGTATCAGGTGGTTAGTTAGCTCAGTTGGTTAGAATGTGGTGCTAATAATGCCAAGGTTGTGGGTTTGATCCCTCTATGGGCCAATTGGCAGGTGATATTTTTGTTACATTTACACACAGATGAGAATTCTGGTCTCATATCCACTGGGGTGTCACAATTACTGTCTGAGAGAAAAAGCTGGTTGTAATCCTTGATTTCCCCGAAGGTAGAAGTCCTGTAAAGAATCCACCTGCAATGCAGAAGACCCAGGTTCCATTCCTGCCTGGAGAAGGGAATGGCAACCCACTCCAGTGTTTTTTCCTGGACAGTCCCAAAGACAGAGAAGCCTGGCGGGCTACAGTCCATGAGTCGTGAAGAGTCAGATACGATTGAGGGACTAAGCGCAACACATTGAACCCCATCTACAGGGTGAAAGGATAGCAGTGAGTGACCAGCAAGGAAAGTGAAGTGGCTCTGGGCATGTTTTTCCACTGGAAAACTGATTTTGCAAAGAAACTGAACTTCCTGTACTATATTCATCTATAAATAAACTGTGAAAGCATAGATGCTTTCTACACTTCCACACTTAGGTTTTAACTAGTTCAGCAAAGGATGAAACAAGGTTTTTAAAATGACAGGTGAAAAAAAGTATTAATATCAACATAGCAGTAAAGAAAAATGAAAGTTGGACAGTAGTCCACCAGGCTCCTCTCTCTATCGAATTATCCAGGTAGAGTGGGAAGCCATTCCTTTCTCCAGGGTATCTTTCCCACGTAGAGATGGAACCGCAGCTTCCCACATTGCATTGCAGTCAGATCTTTACCATCTGAACCACCAGCTAAAAACATCTTCTTTAATCGTCTCTTTAGCAAAGAGTCAAAGGTCTGTCTAGTCAAAGCTATGGTTTTTCCAGTAGTCATGTTTGGGTGTGAGAGTTGGACTACAAAGAAAGCTGAGTGTGGAAGAACTGATGCTTTTGAACTGTGGTGTTGGAGAAGACTTGAGAGTCCCTTGGACTGCAAGGAGATCCAACTAGTCAATCCTAAAAGAAATCAACCCTGAATATTCATTGGAANTGATGCTTTTGAACTGTGGTGTTGGAGAAGACTTGAGAGTCCCTTGGACTGCAAGGAGATCCAACTAGTCAATCCTAAAAGAAATCAACCCTGAATATTCATTGGAAGGACTGATGCTGTAGGTGAAACTCCAATACTTTGGCCACCTGATGTGAAGAACTGATTCATTGGAACTGACCCTGATGCTGGGAAAGATTGAAGGCAGGAGAAGTGGACAAGAGGATGAGAAGGTTGGATGGCATCACCGACTTGATGGACATGAGTCTGAGCAAGTTCTAGGAGTTGATGAAGGATAGGGAAGCCTGGCATGTTGCAATTGATGGGGTCGCAAAGAGTTGGACATGACTGAGCAACTGAACTGAACTGAATTGTCTCTTTATAAGAGGGAAACAGCTGTCAATGGCCAAACCTGGAACACTTAGAACTACAAATAATATGGTTTGTTATTATAACCCAAACTGAAGTGTAAAATACATATTCATAAATCCATACTGATACAAATAAATGATTGAAAAATAAGTCCGTGAATACAGCAGAAAGGATACTTTTCCTTTAAGAAAGAATTCCAACCTAAGTAAGTAAATAATCCCCCGACCCACCCAAGACTCATCCATGGAGCTTAATTCCCTCCCTTATGGAATATGGGCCATACTCAGTGACTAGCTTCTAAATAGTCCAGTGTTAGGGTTAGTTGCTCAGTCGTGTCTGACTGTTTGCAACCCCTGCCAGGCTCCTCTGTCCAAAAGATTCTCCAGGCAAGAACACTGGAGTGCGTTGCCATTTCCTTCTCCAATAATCCAGTATGAAGTAGGAAAACACAAGAACTTCAAAAGGGAGAAAAATGGCAAATACTACCTTAAAAATGATCAAAGTTGCCATCACCAATGGTAAGCCATGCTCCTATCATGTAACATATGATATAAAGTGATGGGACAAGTGCTTTATCTCTTTGTTCTCTCCCCAAAACCTATAACCTCAAGCTGTCACATGAAAAATATCAAACAAACCTAGACTGGAAGACAGTCAAGTATTCTATAAAAATACTTCATCCACACCAAGAAACAGTCCCAGACCAGGGGAGGCTGAATACAACGTGGGATCTTGGCGGTGTCGGGCGGTGTCGTGGAGAGGGTGTAGGGGAGTAGGGGGTGGAGTAGAAAGGACATTATATAAGAACAGGTGTGATATAGACAAAGTCAAGTGTTTAGTTATTAGTAAAATATCAACATTGGCTTCTTAGTTTTAACAAAGGTACCATGGTAATGTAAGAAGCTAATATTAAAGGAAACTGAGTAATGGGTATAAGGAAATTCTGTTGTCTTTGCAACTTTTTGAAAATCACTTCAAAATAAAAATTTAATTTTCAAAATTCTCATAGAAAGCATGTCTTTTTTGCCACCAGTTAAATCAGCATCAACACAAATGCCTGATTGAGAATAGGTCTATGACAAGTAGTTGTTAAAAGGTGAAGGAATGTGATTGATGTCTTCTTTTGGTGAGGGACATGCAGAGATGTTTACGTGGTGATATGAGCAAGATGGTGTGTTCTTGTCCTGCAGAATATTCTCTCAGAGTCCCATTCCCATACTGAAATGCAAACCAGACCAATAACATTCATCTTCAACCTATAAAAGACATCTGAAATGCAGCTATATGGTTTATGTTGAACTTGAAGCTCAATGGACTTCTCTCACAAAGTTTCAAACCACGCTTGAAATGTTTTCCTTCCAGCTTGACCCTGAAATATTTCCATTTGTGTCAATAAACATCTTAACCACTTCTCTTTGTTACATCTTGCCTGGCAAAACTGAAGTTATCTATCACACAGTGGTCCCTTTATAAAATCCAAAATTTTCAGACAGAACAATGCCCAGTGCAATGTTTTCTTGTGGAGCCTTCACAGAGCTCATACTTTTTTCAGGCCATATTAATCACTCCTTCTTTTCTGAACTTGAATAATTCAGATTGCATTAATGCTGGATGGGTTTTTCCCTTATATTTTTTACTATTTTAACAAAGTTTTTAAAAGGATGGAAAGCAAAGCACTGTGAGTGAAAATATTCTACAAGAGAAATATTCAAAATTATTAGACTGGGGGCGGGGGATGGAACCAAGGAAACTAGTTTCCTTGCTGTATTATTAGACTTGAACACCTAAGCTGGGGGTGATGTTTCTGTGGTGTAGTGGTCAGCACATTTGCTTTAGACACATAAAGGTCCCCAGTTAAAAACTAGGCAGGAACAGCTCACTCTTCTGGTTTCTGTCATCTTACTGAAGTACAAACCTTTCCTTTGTAGTCTACTGCCCTCATGAACGGAGAAGGCAATGGCACCCCACTCCAGTACTTTTGCCTGGAAAATCCCATGGACGGAGGAGCCTGGTAGGCTGCAGTCCATGGGATCTCGAAGAGTCGGACACGACTGAGCGACTTCACTTTCACTTTTCACTTTCATGCATTGGAGAAGGAAATGGAGACCCACTCCAGTGTTCTTGCCTGGAGAATCCCAGGGACGGGGGAGCCTGGTGGGCTGCTGTCTATGGGGTCATACAGAGTCGGACACGACTGAAGCCACTTAGCAGCAGTAGCCGCAGCAGCCCTCATGAAGGTTCACAACTTCAAAACAAAGATTTTCCAATGTATGCTCACAACTACAGCCTTTTAAAGTATTTACTGCATTTTAACATTTCTTTACCTTCCTCTGACTCCAACTCCAACAAATTCACATGTGTGAATTTTATCTGGAGTATCTCCTTCCAGTATGTGGCTGGTGTTTTTCTCTCTTAGTGGACTTCTGAGGAAAAAGGGGTTCAGTTTTTGTAAGGTACAGTGTAGCTTAGTCCTGTCTAACATATACTTGCTCATCTCAAAGGCATGGAAGTATTTTGCTACATTTTCTTCAAAAGCCTTTATTGTTCTCACTTTCACTCTTGACCTATTGGCAATGACTTGAAATGAAAGCAACTGGCCTGTAAACAACTGAGGTATGCCTACCACAATTACATGTGAAGAGCTGAGTCATTGGAAAATACTCTGATGCTGGGAGGGATTGGGGGCAGGAGGAGAAGGGGACGATAGAGGATGAGATGGCTGGATGGCATCACTGACTTGAAGGACGTCAGTCTGAGTGAACTCCAGGAGTTGGTGATGGATAGGGAGGCCTGGCGTGCTGCAATTCATGGGGTCACAAAGAGTTGGACATGGCTGAGGGACTGAACTGAACTGACCACAATTACAAACGAATTATTGAATGAATGCAATCAAACAAGAAGCTAAAACCAACAAATGAAAAGCAAAAGGGGATGTTTCCAGATGTCTTCCATCTCTGGCATTTCTTTTCCTACCCAGAAATATTTTCAAAAACCTTCAATATAAAATTTGTGTGTGGAGAAGGCGGAAAAGAATAGAGGAGGAGATGGAAGCAATGAATCAGAAGTTTCCCATTCCCAGAAACTGCATGGAGATCTTGTGTCTGGTGGAGATCATTGTTTAACCTCACAGTTCTTTCCTTTTTCTTCTAGTTCCCCCTTGTCAGAGTTTGTACCCCTATCAGTACTCTCAGGGAATTATTCTGCAGTCTGCCTGGATCAAAGTCTCTCTGCTTTGCAATCTTTGGATATTTTGGCCTTAATCTATGATGTTACCATTTGAGAGTTTGCAATGAGTGCTCCAACAGTTACTGGAAACCACTGTTGTTGTTTGTATAATTCCCACAACTGGTCTTAATTCTTTTTTGCATCCTGGAATATTTACCACACATGATGGTCAATAAATATTTGTGAATGAATCAATGAACACTCAATTTCTTTTTTCTACTATTGTGAAAGTCGAAAGAATAGAGTTGGACACCAAAGATGCTGATGGCTGCAGGAACTCCTAGAACCAGAAAGCAAAACTTTTATTCCTACTGTCTCTCCTGCACCCTCTGCCAACAAGAAAATAAATATTTAAAAAACCAGGTCCCTTTTCAAAAAGCAGTCTAAAAGGCTGAATTTGGAGCTGAGAAGTGCATTAGAAAAAAACAAAACTGTTTTTCCTCCTGTGTGTCTTCTTCACTACTTACACGGAACACTTTACTTCAGAGAAGTCTGGTCAGTAAATATGTGGGAATACTCCACCACCACCACCACCAAGTAATTCTGCATCACTAGCTGAGTGTCCTACAGTTTAACTCAATGCTGACAGTATTTTTCTGGAGATAGCATCACATCACACATGTTACAAGATTAGTCCCTTTAGACTACTTCCATTTCAGATGCCAACGGAACATAGTAGGTCCTTTTGTTATCCCAACACATAAACAGATGGTACATTTCAATAGATTGTTGGAAACTAAAAGTCAAATAAATATGCCAAATTCAAACACAGACACACAGTAAGAGACATAGGATATCTTCAATAGACTAATTAGTAGACTCTATAGAAAATGANCCTTTTGTTATCCCAACACATAGATGGTACATTTCAATAGATTGTTGGAAACTAAAAGTCAAATAAATATGCCAAATTCAAACACAGACACACAGTAAGAGACATAGGATATCTTCAATAGACTAATTAGTAGACTCTATAGAAAATGAAAAAAGAAATGATAAACTTGAAGGAAGGCCTAGAAACTACCCAAGTTGAAACATCAAGGGAAAAGAAAGAGCACTTAAGAATTATTTATTAATATATTTGTAATCAGAATCTCAGAAGGTGAAAAGAGAGAAAAGAGCAAAATATATATATATATATATTGGGAGAGTTAATGACTAAGTATTTTCCCAAGATAATGAAATACAGATATTCCTCACTTTTCAAAAGTTCACTTTGCTGCCACTTCATTTTCTGGAAAGACCTGCATTATTTTTGCTTTGGTTCCCTGGTAGCTCAGACCGTAAAGTGTCTGCCTGCAATGCGGGAAACCCGGGTTCGATCCCTGGTTTGAGAAGATCCCCTGGAGAAGGAAATGGCAACCCACTCCATATTCATGCCTGGAAAATCCCATGGACCGAGGAGCCTGGTGGACTACAGTCCATGGAGTGGCAAAGAGTCAGACACGACTGAGTGACTTCACTAACTATTGTAGGGGCTGAGCTCACCAGGAGCAGCCAGGGTGGAACTGCCAAGTTCCTCCCCCAGAAACTATAACCCAGCATTTTTCAGTGTCAAGGCTGCTGCAGCTAAGTCACTTCAGTCGTGTCCGACTCTGTGTGACCCCAGGAACTGCAGTCCACCAGGCTCCCCTGTCCCAGNACTTTCTGATAGTGGAGGAAACCTCTACATCAAACCTCAGCTCCAAGGTCAGAGAATTCCAAGCTATACCTAGCTAGCTAGCTATGTATCCAAAACAGTAGAATTTTCATCAAATTAGGTATGCCAGAAGACAATGGGATAAACATTTGAAAGTGATGAGAGGCTAATTTTGTAAAATCTGTAAACCCAGAATTCTCTACCAAGCAAAAAATATTTTCCAGAACTGAATAAGAAATAAAAGTCTTTCCTGACAAACAAAAACTGGAGTGCGTTTCTATCAGACCTGCAAAATAGGAAATGTTATAAGCTGGACTCAGGAAGAGGAAATACAAAGTAATGAATATCCACAGAAATGGATACAATAGAGGTACATATAAGGAATATTTTTCCCAATTTTAATCACTCTAAAAATGACTGACTGCATTAAGCAAAAGTAGTAGTGACATACTGTACAGCTATAGCATACATGAAAGCAAAATCTGTGGCAGCAATGACACACAATATAGGAGGAAATATATTATTGCAAGCTTCTTACACGGTGCAGTAAGTAGCATAATATAATTTGAAGGTAGATTTTGATTAGTTGTAACTGTATATAGAAAACCCTAGAAAACCCCTAATGATTTAACACATGCAAATGATAAGGCAATGCTCTAGACAGGAAGAAAGAGATAAAATAATGACACACAATATAGGAGGAAATACATTATTGCAAGCTTCTTACATGGTGCAGTAAGTAGCATAATATAATTTGAAGGTAGATTTTGATTAGTTGTAACTGTATATAGAAAACCCTAGGAAAACCCCTAATGATTTAACACATGCAAATGATAAGGCAATGCTCTAGACAGGAAGAAAGAGATAAAATAAAGGAACAAAGGGGAAAAAACACATAGAAAACAACTAATAAGATAGTGGATTTTTAAAATACAAGTATATCATTTACATCATATGTAAATTAGCTAAATTCACCCATTATAGACAGAGCCCGTCAGATTGGATAAAAAGAGTTCAGAGTCAACTACATGCAGGACTATTGTTCAATTTTGCACAAAAACTGTCATTTCTGGGTAAGATACAAAAGTAACTTGATCCCTGGGTGGGAAAGATACCCTGGAAAAGGAAATGGCAACCGACTCCAGAATTCTTGCCTGAGAAAGTCCAATGGACAGAGGAGCCTGGCGGGCTACAGTCCACGTGGTCGCAAAAGCGTGGGACATGACTTAGCAACAAAAGCAGTTCTACCGGGAGTGGGACTCGAACCCACGCAGACACATGTCCATTGGATCTTAAGTCCAACGCCTTAACCACTCGGCCATCCCGGTAGTGGGCCCTACAATCTACCTTTCCAATATTACAGGCTTATAATTAATTAGACTTGCTAGTCCCTGGAAGACTATGAATAATTTTACAGGAGATTAGAGACCAAATTTAAAAAAGAAAAATCCTTTTAATGTTTCTTGGAAAAAAAAAACAACAATGAAACACAGTAAGTCTAGTTAATATCCATCACCACATATGTTATAAAATTTTTTCTTGTGATGAAAACTTTTAGGATCTATCCTTTTAAGGACTCCCAAATATTCAATACAATATTTTTATTAATAATGATACTATCACAGTGTACCTTAGATCTCCATAACTTATTATTTTTTTAATTACTGGAAATGTGTACCTTTTGACCCCTTTCATTTCTTTAATACCTGTAGCTTCCCTGATAGCTCAGTTGGTGAGGAATCTGCCTGTTATGTGGGAGGCCTGGGTTTGACCCCTGGTTGGGAAGATCCCCTGGAGAAGGGAAAGGCTACCCACTCCAGTATTCTGGTCTGAATAATTTCATAAAATCACAAAGAGTCAGATATGACTGAGCAACTTTCACTATCATCTATTTCCTAACTCTGGCAAACATTTTTATTATACGTTACTTGTATATTTAAACAAACAAATAATGTTTGCTTTATGCCAAAGTAAAATGTTGAAACACATACTAATCACAAACTTAGGAAAAGACTGTTCTATAGCAGTGGTAACAAGTAGCCACCAGACCTGAATTTAAACCAATTGATCTATCCATGATAATCATTTTGCAAACATTTGCACAACCAATCACTGTAAACCCCTGCTTTCTGAAATGAACCAGCCAGGAATGCAGTCACTTCAGTAAACATCCCTTTGAGTGCCAACCAAACAACAAGAGTCTCTCCAGAAGAACCATGCTTCCACAGAATATGTCAATCCACTGACCTTCTGAAAGTCTATCCTAAGCCCCTTCCCAGAAAATATCAATCATCAGCTCTTTCAAAGGGATGGTGCCTTGCCAGCACTGCTCCCTCCTTAATGAACGTAGGCTTTGGATTTCAAGCAGTGAGTGGTGAAAATGCCCCTCTGTCAAATCTGAAATGCTGAAATTTCATTTTTTGCTGGGACTGTGTTTGCTGGGGTCAGGGGTGGAGGGGAAGGAAGGTAGTGTCACTGCTGAAGAGCAAATGAAGTCAACATTTATTCCCAAGTTGATGTCTGTGAGGTTATCTCCAATTTGTTAGATGACTGCAACAAAATTATTCAGTGAGTAAGTAACAAAAGGCTTGCAGTGGACCATATGGGGACTGAACCCACATCCTTGGTGTCATTACCATCGTGCTCTAACCAACTAAGCTGAGTAGCCAACTGGCAAAGAAACCTTTTCACACAAAGGTAATACAAGGATTCAGATTGCTGTACCTGCTTAAAACTAAATAATACATCAACGAATTAGACAACAGAGAAAATAGATTCTCAGAAACATACAATCTACCAGGACTGACTTATGATGAAACAGAAAATCTGAANAAGCTGAGTAGCCAACTGGCAAAGAAACCTTTTCACACAAAGGTAATACAAGGATTCAGATTGCTGTACCTGCTTAAAACTAAATAATACATCAACGAATTAGACAACAGAGAAAATAGATTCTCAGAAACATACAATCTACCAGGACTGACTTATGATGAAACAGAAAATCTGAAAAGCCCTGTCACAAGAAAGGAGATTGATCAGTAATCAGAAACCTCTCAACTAACAAATGTGTAGGACCAGATGGCTCCACTAGTGAATTCCACCAAACATTTAAAGAAGAATTAAGACCCATCCTTTACAGACTCATCCAAAAAGTCGGAGAGGGAGAATTCTTCCAAACACAGTTTACCAGGCAAGCATTGTCCTGATCCCTAACAAAGAAAATGATGTCACCTCACATATTGAGGGATGGGGAATTCCGTAAGAAACAAAAAGTTCTGGGTGATTTGCCTTATCATTTGCATACTAATTTGCATATCCCTCCTATCTACTAGTGCTGGAGTTTGAACTTGCCAAATTCTTCCCACTTCTTCACAGAAAATTTCTCAGCAGCTGCAGATCTGGCTTGGGTGGGCAAAAGACCATCTCCTGTATGACCAGCATATTTCCATTTATTGGACAAGAGAAAGTAGCTTGTTTTGAAAGAGGAAATTCCCAGGAATTCACATTTAGCA
>SJYX01000297.1:0-87359 GCA_006410675.1 Oreotragus oreotragus | reverse complement strand
AATGATGCTGAAGCTGAAACTCCAGTACTTTGGCCACCTCATGCAAAGAGTTGACTCATTGGAAAAACTCTGATGCTGGGAGGGATTGGGGGCAGGAAGAGAAGGGGACAACAGAGGATCAGATGGCTGGATGGCATCATGGACTCGATGGACGTGAGTCTGAGTGAGCTCCGGGAGATGGTGATGGACAGGGAGGCCTGGCGTGCTGCAATTCATGGGGTCGCAAAGAGTCGGACACGACTGAGTGACTGAACTGAACTGAACTGTGGTCCATGTGATTAGATTGGTTATTTTTCTGTGATTGTGGTTTTCAGTCTGTCTACCCTCTGATGGAGAAGGATAAGAGGCTTATGGAAGCTTCCTGATGGGAGAGACCGACTATGGGGGATACTGGGCCTTGTTCTGATGGGCAGGGCCATGCTCAGTAAATCTTTAATCCAATTTTCTGTTGTTGGGTGCAGCTGTATTCCCTCCCTGCTATTTACCTGGGGCCAAACTATGGTGGAGGTAATGAAGATAATGGTGACCTCCCTCAAAAGATCCCGTGCATGTACTGCTACAGCCCGTGCCCCCAACCCTGCAGCAGGCCAGACACGCGCAGGCAAGTCTCCTGTGGGGCCATCGTTCCTTTCTCCTGGGTCCTGGTGCACAAGGTTCTGTTGTACCCTCCGAGGGTCTATTTCTTACACTTCATTGTTGCCTAAAATACCTGCTAAACTTCCTAAGTAACCACATTTTCTTAAACAACTGAACTGAAACATATATTTATCATTCATCATACTAGTTAGCATTTATTGAGCACCTACTGTATGCCAGGTAAATATCATTTCATTATCAGAACCCTGAAAGATAGGTATTATTGTGATAATAAAACTAGTTATTGTAATCTGTATTAATATCAGTATCAATAGCATCAACATTAATTAATATCAACATTAATGGTAATATTTGCTAGTGTTAACATTCATTATTAACAATGTTTATTAATAATATTAACATTGATTCATATTAATATTGATTATGAATTTACATATGAGGAGTGGGCTGTAAGTTCTCCAAGTCTGCACAATTGGTAGTGGGCATTCAGTTACAACACAGCCCAATTCCAAAGCCTCAATAGCATCAACATCAATTAATATCAACATTAATGGTAATATTTGCTAGTGTTAACATTCATTATTAACAATGTTTATTGATAATATTAACATTAATATTAATATTGATTATGAATTTACAGATGAGGAGTGGGCTGTAAGTTCTCCAAGTCTGCACAATTGGTAGTGGGCATTCAGTTGCAACACAGCCCAATTCCAAAGCCTGTGTTCTTTCCATCGTGCCACATAGCTTCCTGTCATAACTAGAATAACTGCCTTAAGGAAGCTGCTCCAGGTTTAAAATGGAAAATATATTAATAGTAATATATTTTAAGTGTCTCAGGGGCCTTATAATTTTTGGTTCCCCATACAATTAAAATAGTGCTAGATACTCACCGAGCATTCAGTGATTGACTGCTTGATTGATAATGGACTGGTTGATAAACAGCAATGATCTCTTACACCCATTTCCTTCTGAAGAAATGTTTATGGGCCTGACAGTGATGTGAATCTTATCATGCTTTCCAAGATATGTGTTCTATTTGGCTGCAGGACATCCACAATGGCTGCAGGATGACCTCACAGCAATGACAATGTCATCAGTTTGTGAAAGTCTCGAGGATACAATTGACAAAAGGAAAGCTGATCACATCATTTTTTTGTTAAGGTTACATATAGCAGTACCTTTACACGAGGAAAAATGAAAAGCCTGGAGATTTGATTCTTTATTAGTCCTTCATGCTGAAGTCGAGAAATGGATATGAATCATAGTTTGTAGGCCTAAAATCTTAAGTGTCATGGCCGTAACTCTCCAGTAGATAGTGAAGTGAAGTCACTCAGTCGTGTCCAACTCTTTGTGACCCCATGGACTGTAGCCTACCAGGCTCCTCCATCCATGGGATTTTCCAGGCAAGAACACTGGAGTGGGTTGCCATTTCCTTCTCCAGGGGATCTTCCCAACCCAGGGACTGAACCCAGGTCTCCCACATTGTAGGCAGATGCTTAGATATATAAGCTGAAATTCTTGACATTTTATATATTCATGAACCTGAAGGAATAGAATGAATGGGGGTAGGAGTTGGTGTGTATTTCATGAAGAAAATTAAGTTTGGTGTTTAAAAGAATGTATTGCAATTTTATTTGTGTAATTTCAGATTGGTGGCCTGTGGAAAACTAGAGAGAAGAAAAACAGAGTCTAGTTCTTTTCCAGTTGCTAACTTACTGTGTGACTTTCTTTCCACTCTCTGGAATTCCGTTCCCCCTTCACTACAATGAAGGCTTTACCTTGTGATCTGTAAAGTCCCTTTCATGTCTAAGTCAGCCCATTTTCTTTCCTTCTACTCCCCAGGTCATTACCACAGGAGGAAGAGTGGACGTTCTTGAGAAAAATCCCTTTGAGAGAAAATATCCCATCTAATGAACCTGGAGAACATTACGCAAAGTGAACTTAGGCAGTCACAGAAGGACAAACACCACTTAATAGGACATCTATGAGGAATGGACTTCCCTGGTGGTTCAGATGGTAAAGCGTCTGCATCCGGGTTCAATCCCTAGGTTGGGAAGATCTCCTGGAGAAGGAAATGGCAACCCACTCCAGTATTCTTGCCTGGAAAATCCCATGGATGGAGAAGCCTGGTAAGCTACAGCCCATGGGATCGCAAAGAGTTGGACACGACTGAGAGACTTCACTTTCACTTTTCACTTTTCATGAAGAATCAAAAACAGACAAACTCATAGAGGCAGAAAATGGAAGGGTAGCTGCCAGGGGCTAGAGGAATGGGGAAAGGAGGAAATATTAGTCAAAGGGTACTGAATCTCAGTTATAAGATGAATAAGTCCTAACAGGAAACTATATTCAATACCCTGATATAAACCATAATGGAAAGGAATATAAAAAAGAATGTACATATGTATAACTGAATCTGATATATAACTGGATCAATGTGAAGCTGAAGCTGCAATATTTTGGCCACCTGATGCGAAGAACTGACTCATTGGAAAAGACCTGATGCTGGGAAAGATTGAAAGCAACAGGAGAAAAGGGTGGCAGAGGTTGAAATGGTTAGACAGTATCAGCAGCTCAATGGACATGAATTTGAGCAAACTCTGGGAGATAGTGAAGGGCAAGGAAGCCTGGTGTGCTACAGTCCATGGGGTCGCAAAGAGTCGGACATGTCTTAGCGAATGAACAACAGAAATAACTGAATCACTTTGCTGTACAGCAGGAATTAACATAACATTGTAAACCAACTATACTGCAATACGAAAGATGAATAAGTCCTAAAAATCCATTGTATGGAATAGTGCCTGTAGTTAACAATACTCTATTGTATACTGGAAAGTTTGCTAAGAGAGTAAATCTTATGTTTAAGTGTTCTTATCACAAAATAATAATAATAGTAAAAGAAGTGGGAAGCAACTTTGGAGGTGATGGATATGCTTATGGAAAAAGTTGTGATGATGGTTTCACAGGTGTATACTCACCCCAAACTCATCAAGTTGTGTATGTTGAAGTTTAATGCACAGCTTTTTGTCAAACAGACCTCAACAAAGTGGTTTGAAAAAGAAAATACTCTGTCTTGAGTTGAAAGTACATGGAGACTATAAGGCTCTTCATTTTTGGAGCAAATAGCGTGTTTCCTGTGTATATTAGGATTCTTGGGGCTGCCAGAGACTTAAACCCAGCTGGAATTTTACTTATGCCAAAATGGGAGACTTCTTGGTTAATGTAACCAAGCCATGGGAAAGTCGAGGCCAGCTGAAACAAAAGCCTGTGATAACTGACAGGATTCTCTTTCTTTCTGCCTTTTCTCTCCCTTTCCTTTTCAGAGTCCCCTCTCTGCCTCTCTGAGTGTCAGCCTCATACTCTCAGAGTAATTTCTTGACACACAGCTAGATACATAGTAGCTGGCCAGATCTGTACTCATATCTCCCAGAGTTGCTGTCAGAGAGGAATTTCTACCCGTTTCTCCTGAATGTCTTAGAAGTCTCAGGAGAGATTTTTATTGGCCTAGCTTGGATCAGGTGCCCACATCTCTACCAATTACTATATCCAGGCAACAGAATTTGGCAAGAACATAGCAGTGTTCCTTCCATCACATGGTGGGAGTGGAGAAGAAAGCATTTTTCCAGGAGGGGAGTGCTGCTCTAGACAAAACACTAGACAGCCACTGAGTGAAGCTTCATTGTCTTTGATGGGAGACTGATGAGTACAATCCACAATAACACCAAAAGACTCTATGACATTTTTGTACTCAGGGGATGCTATAGACTGAATGTATCCCCATCAAAATTCATATGCTGAAATCCTGATGCTCAGTGTGATGGCATTAGGAGGTAGGGCCTTTGGAAGGTGATGAGGTCAAGAATGTGAAGGCCTCTTGAATGGGATTAGTGCCCTTATAAAGAGATCTCAGAGAGATCCCTTGCCCCCTTCAGCCATGTTAGGACACAGCAAGAAGATGCCATCTACAAATCAGGAAGTGGGCTCTCACCAGACATCAAATTTGTTAGTGCCTTGATCTTGGGCTTCCAGCCTCCGGAAGTGTAAGAAATAAATTTCTGTTGTTTATAAGCCACCCAGTCTATGCTAATATTTTTATAGCATCCAGAACAGATTAAGGAGAGTCAAGGAAAAACAAATACATTGCTACGTTGAATGCAAAGGGCTGAGGGTCTGAACGTGTTTTACCAGTTTCTTTTCTACAATGCAGACTTGCAATTTGGTAAAAGACATCCATTTTCTATAATGTCTCTCAAGGAGTAAGCAACAGAAAACTTCATCCATTTTTATTATTCATAACAATACTTGATACTTACACACTATGGCATTTTCATCAAAGGATCTCAGAACATACAATTAGCAAGTATTAGTCAGTTTTCAGATGGGAAGTCAGAAGTGCTGAGAAGGGGAAGCCAGGCACTGTGAGTCTGCCTGGGATGGTAAACTTCTGGAAAGTACCTTTTCTAACCCTGGCCTACTCAGCCAATTCAGAGAGGAGATGCCCTCCAGTTCAAAAGCACTATTCCAGTCAAAATAAAGAAAAGCAAAGGTCATGCTTTCATGGAACCTGAGATTCTCAGATATGGAAGAGTACTTGGATGTCAGCCAATTTCCCATCCCTACATATGTTTTTTCTAGATCATCAGCCATCTAGAGGTTGAACCTTATTCACTAAGCAACACATTTTATTCCTGAAATGGGAAGTTTATTCTTTACATTGGAATCCGTCTTTCCCAGGGCAGTGATTTTTTTTATCCACTCTTGAAGGCATGTTCTGTGACTGACAACCAGCTAAGGGTAGGGCTATGGAGTGAGTAAGCATTGGTCCCTGTCCGCCAGGATCTTGGTGTCTAGTGCAGGATAGCTCTCTATGGTTTAGGGAAGGTGTGAACATGGGAACCCAGAATCACACATGCTGACCTCTGTCCAGAGAGGAAGCCCTCCTGGAAGAGCTAGCCCCATAGTTGATTTCTGAAGAAATGATAGGAATCTGCCAGATGAGCAAGGATGGATTCTGGATGAGGTGGAGGTGAGATTGGTGTATGCAAAGGCTCAGAGGTGAACAAAAGAATGACTAATGGAGAGAACCACAGGTAGTCCGCTGCGATTGGAGAAGTGATATTTGAGGTTTAAGAGGCCAGGTTGATTCAGAGAGATGTGGGTGGTCCTAGGGATTGTCATACAGAGTGAAAGAAGCCAGAAAGAGAAAAAAATATACCATATAATATCGCTTACATGTGGAATCTAGAAAAATGGTGGAGATGGTGCAAGGCAGAAATAGAGACACAGATGTAGAGAACAAACTCAGGGTTACCAAAAGGAGGAAGAGGGGTAGGATGAATCAGGAGTCTGAGATTGACATATATACACTACTATGTATAAAACAGATAACTAATGAGAACTTAGTGTATGGTGCAGGGAGCTCTACTCGGTGTTCTGTGGTAACCTAAATGAGCAGGAAATCCAAAAAAGAGGGGATATATGTATACGTGTGACTGATTCACTTTGCTGTACAGCAAGAAACTAACACAACATTGTAAAGCAGCTATCAGTTCAGTTCAGTCGCTCAGTCGTGTCCGACTCTTTGCGACCCATGGACTGCAGCACTCCAGGCTCCTCTGTCCACGCGATTTCCCAGGCAAGAGTCCTGGAGTGGGTTGCCATTTCCTCCTCCAGGGGACCTTCCTGACCTAGGAATCGAACTTGTGTCTCCTGCATTGGCAGGGGCATTCTTTACCACTGAGCCACCTGGAAAGCCCATAAAGGATAATAAGGGAATACTACAAACCTCTCTACAGTCCTAAATTTGCAGGAACTTGTACACAAATATTCAGAGTGGCTATTTATAATAGCCCCAAACTGGAAACTACCCAAGTGTCTTTCAGTAGGTGACTGGTTAAACAAATTGTAGTTCATCCTTACTGTGGAATGCTGCTGCTGCTGATACTGTGGAATACAGCTCAGCAAAACAGAGGAGTGTACCACTGACACACAGCAACAACTTGGATGAGTCTTAAGGGAATTGTGCTGAGGAGGCGAAAGCTGATCCTAAAAGAATAAATACTGTATAAGTATTATATAACATTCTCAGAATGGCAAAACTGTAATAATAAGAGAGCAGATTTGTGGTTCCCAGGGATGAGGAGATTGGAGGGGAGAGGATGGGTATGGCTATAAAGGCATAACACAAGAGTTTTGTGGTGACTTTATGGTCAAGCATTTTGATTGTGGTGGTGGTTATACAAATCTTCACATGTGATAAAATTTCATGGAGTTATACACACATGCATACACAAGTGTATGTATATAACTGAATGAACTTGAATATGATCCCTAGATTTTAGCGGCAGCAATTTCTTGACTTCCCTATTGTGCTATAGTTGTATAATACTACTGCACAATTACACTCATCTTACACTCTAGTAAAGTGATGCTCAAAATTCTCCAAGCCAGGCTTCAGCAATATGTAAACTGTGAACTTCCAGATGTTCAAGCTGGTTTTAGAAAAGGCAGAGGAACCAGAGATCAAATTGCCAACATCCGCTGGATCATGGAAAAAGCAAGAGAGTTCCAGAATAAAATCTCTTTCTGCTTTATTGACTATGCCAAAGCCTTTGACTGTGTGGATCACAATAAACTGTGGAAAATTCTGAACGAGATGGGAATACCAGACCACCTGACCTGCCTCTTGAGAAACCTATATGCAGGTCAGGAAGCAACAGTTAGAACTGGACATGGAACAACAGACTGGTTCCAAATAGGAAAGCCTATTAGGAGTGCATCAAGGCTGTATATTGTCACCCTGCTTATTTAACCTATATGTAGAGTACATCATGAGAAACGCTNTGTAGGAGATGTGGCTTCCCCAACAAGGTGCCCAAGTCACCTTGGCTCACTCCTTTGAGAAGCATGGCAGGAAGACATCCCGTGGGCTCAGCTTTGCCCCTCTCTGACATCCGTTCAGAGAGTTGAAATCCGTTGGCTTTTCAGGGCAGTGGGTGACCTGTCTCTTATACACATCTAGATGTGTATAAGAGACAGGCCTTTGACTGTGTGGATCACAATAAACTGTGGAAAATTCTGAACGAGATGGGAATACCAGACCACCTGACCTGCCTCTTGAGAAACCTATATGCAGGTCAGGAAGCAACAGTTAGAACTGGACATGGAACAACAGACTGGTTCCAAATAGGAAAGCCTATTAGGAGTGCATCAAGGCTGTATATTGTCACCCTGCTTATTTAACCTATATGTAGAGTACATCATGAGAAACGCTGGACTGGAAGAAGCACAAGCTGGAATCAAGATAGGCGGGAGAAGTATCAATAACCTCAGATATGCAGATGACATCACCCTTATGGCAGAAAATGAAGAAGAACTAAAGAGCATGTTGATGAAAGTGAAAGGGGAGAGTGAAAAAGTTGGTTTAAAGCTCAACATTCAGAAAACTAAGATCACGGCATCTGGTCCCATCACTTCATGGCAAATAGATGGGGAAACAGTAGAAACAGTGGCAGACTTTATTTGGGGGGCTCCAAAATCACTGCAGATGGTGGCTGCAGCCATGAAATTAAAAGACGCTTACTCCTTGGAAGGAAAATTATGACCAACCTAGACAGCATATTAAAAAGCAGAGGACTTTGTCAACAAATGTCCATCTAGTCAAGGCTATGGATTTTCCAGTGGTCATGTATGGATGTGAGAGTTGGACTATAAAGAAAGCTGAGCACCGAAGAATTGATGTTTTTGAACTGTGGTATTGGAGAAGACTCTTGAGAGTCCCTTGGATTGCAAGGAGATCCAACCTAAAAGAGATCCTAAAGGATCATCCTAAAGGAGATTAGTTCTGGGTGTTCATTGGAAGGACTGATGTTGAAGGTGAAACTCCAACACTTTGGCCACCTGATGCAAAGAGCTGACTCATTTGAAAAGACCCTGATGCTGGGAAAGATTGAGGGCAGGAGGAGAAGGGGACAACAGAAGATGAGATGGTTAGATGGTGTCACTGACTCAATGGACATGGGTTTGAGTAGACTCCGGCAGTTGGTGATGGACAGGGAGGCCTGGCGTGCTGCAGTTCATGGGGTCGCAAAGAGTTGGACATGACTGAATGACTGAACTGAACTGAACTGCGGGAAAGGCTGCTCATATCTTCCCTGTGTATTTCTTTGCAACCTCTTATGAATTTATAATTGACTGTTCGTACTCAGTCATGTCGATTCTTTGTGACTCCCTGCACTGTAGCCCACCAGGCTCCTCTGTCCATAGAATTTTCCAGATAAGAATACTAGAGTGAGGTGCCATTTCCTATTCCAGGAGGTCTTCCTGACCCAGAGATAGAACCCGACTCTCTTACGTCTCCTGCATTGGCAAGTGGATTCTTTACCACTGCATCACTTGACCCATTTTAATTATTTCAACATAAAGCATTATTTTAAAAAACATATGAAAGTCTCCATATATGAAGTCCTTAGTCAACTAAGAAAGGCTGCACGTGCTGCACTCTGCTTACTTAGCGGCTCAGTCGTGTCCGACTCTTTGAGACCCCATGGACTGTAGCCCAGACTCCTCTGTCCATGGGATTCTCCAGGCAAGAATTCTGGATCGGGTTGCCATGCCCTCCTCCAGGGGATCTTCCCAACCCAGGGATTGAGTCCAGGTCTCCTGCGTCGCAGGCAGATTCTTTACCTTCTAAGCATGCGTGCCTATTATTAGTGCTGTTATTACTCCTTCCTGGTCCCAACTTTTCTCCATGTATAACAGCCTCAAATAGGGTTTCCCTGGTGGCACTAGTGGTAAAGAACCCACCTGCCAATGCAGGAGACATAGGAGACACGGGTTCGATCCCTGGGTAGGGAAGATACCCAGGAGGGCATGACAACCCACTCCAGTATTCTTGCCTGGAGAATCTCATGGACGGAGGAGCTTGGTGAACTACGGCCCATAGGGTGACAAAGACTCAGAAACAAGTGAAGAAATGCAGCACACACGCACAACAGCCCCAAAGAGTATTGCCAAAGTAAGCAGCTTTGCCCATCATGGTCGCTCTAGGGAAAATCAAAATCTTTTTGTTAACCTAGCTAAGGCATACAGTCCTCTATCACTCTGCCTCCTTCTAGTCCTTCCTTGATTCAAGACAGCAAGATTTCTGATTGGACAATAAAACTTATTTTTATTAACACAGTAAGAAGCACTTCAATAAAGGTGAGCTTCATGTCTAGTAAGAATAAGAGTTAACAAGAGCACCAGCATCTTCAGCTTTATATAATTGTATATGTATTAAATATAACAAGTCTGATTTGTTATTATAGTAATTTAGACATAATAAAGACCCTCTGTTCCCTTGCTTTGGAAATCAGCTTATTATTAATTCAAATATTTCCCACTTTACTGGCCTAGGTTAAGAACACGGGCACTGACATGTGGTAAATAATGTATGTTTATGTCCCAGCTCTGACACTTACAGGTTGTGAGAAAGTGAACAATTTGTGTTGAATCCTATAAGCCTGGTTTCCTCATCTATCAAATGAGGTCTTAATCACAACTAACCCAGATGGTTGCTGGCGTGAGCCAATGAGATTTTGAAAAATTGGTCATCATGACACCTCCTGACATATAAAGTGAAAGTGTTAGTCACTCAGTCGTGTCTGACTCTTTGTGACCCTATGGACTGTAGCTCGCCAGGCTTCTCTGTCCATGGAATTCTCCAGAAGAGAATACTGAAGTAGGTAGCCATTCGGTTCTCCAGGGGATTTTCCTGACCCAGGGATTGAACCCAGGTCTCTGCATTGCAGGCAGATTCTTTACTGTCTGAACCACCAGGGAAGCCCAATACACAGGAGTAGTTGTAGTAAGTATTATCATCATCGTGATTATTACTTCACCACCCACCTCTTGTGGTAGCCAAGGCCTAGAACCCATGGTTTTAGGTGTCACTCGTGATTGTAATTCCGAGTGAGGCTGGTTCTTTCATTCTGCACCCTCTCAAAAACTTTTGAGAATATCTTCAGGCTCCAAGTAAACCTGTACTTATTTGGGGTCTACACTGTGGTTTTGACTGAGTTTCATTCTGATATTTAAGTTCAGCCAGGGGTAGAGTTCAAAGCAAAATCTAAAGAGGAAAGGCTCTTTTATGCAATTATAACTGAAAAAAAAGTTTCTACAAAATGGAAAGTGCTGAGTGTTGCACAAATCTGAGGTCAGTTACTTTCTCAGGCCAGACAACAATTAAAGCTTTAATTCATTCAGCACTCCCACCACCTGTTAGTCACACCATTCCCATGACTAAGGCAATGCTTTTACCAATGGAAATTCCTTTCTGGGGTGCCTTCTGGGTAGAGCACTATAGAGACACACATTTTACATGTCAAACTGGAGAGCATTTTGCCTGGTGCAGTAAAAAAAAATAAATCCCTGGGTGAATGGAAGATCCAGGAACATCTAGCTGAAGGATTCTGCCAACATAAAATAAATTTAGAGGATTATTCTTCTGCCTTGTTTATGAGTTTCACTTTTTCAATTTCCTTGCAGATTTTGGGATGCATTGCTTGATAAGAGAATTAGGAAGAAAAGCAGTTACCAGATATGCCTCGTTCATCCCAGCTAATGGCATACTCCTGAGTGTTTTCAATACCATTTCTTTAGGAAGTTTTCTCTGACCTTTTCTCCAGCTCCATTACGTTGGGGCTCTATGGAATCTGTAGGAGAGCAAAATTTGCCACCCCAAGATATCTCTTTGTAATGGGGATTATTTCAAGCTGAAAATAATCAAGGCCCAAAATGACTCAGGAAGAAGCTCCCCCTAACTGCCTAAGGAGTGTAGCTTGAGGACCAGTTCCAGGCTGGGAGCTACCATCATTGGTAACTATAGTGAGAACTAAGTGTGCACACAGGGCAGAACCCAGCAAAGTCTCTTATAATTCCTCTTTGTATCCTATTATCTCCACATAAAGCAGCAAACATTTGTTTACCAAATATTTGCTTTTCCAGCTCCGTATGAATTGCCTTTCTCCCCCTTGAAGCCCCAAACCACTGCCCTGAATATCCTCTTTTGTCTTTAGCTGAAGTTAGTATTTAAGGTAAGAATTTCAATCATTTGGGGAGTTAGTTTTCCTGGGTCTCTATCATGTATATATGTTCTTAAACTTGGCTTGATTTTTTCCTGTTAATCCGCCTAATGTCAATTTAATTCTTAGACTAGCCAGAAGAACCTAGAAGGATAGAGGAAAATTTCTTCCTCCCCAGTAGATCTCCCAGTGTTTTGTTCCTTTCTTTCAGGGTGCTCATCACACTTAGAATTAAATTAGAAATCACGTACTTGTGAGTGTAGTGTGGTTTTTTCCCTGCTAGACTGTACACTCTTTGAGGACAGAGCCTCTGTCCAATTTGGCCACTGCTTCTGGGACTCCTAGCTCACCACCTGGCACATAGTGGATGCTCAGTAAACATTTCTGAGTTAATCCAGTTTCCCCTCCATCCTTGATCTGAACTAGCTTGATGAACTTCTCTGCCTTGCCAACAAGAAACTTGAATAGAATACAAAGGAATCAATGAAAACTCAAAGCTTAGCCTGGGGTTTTTGCAAAGGGATTCCTTCCGTTTGTAACATGAAGGGCCCACATTTCTTTCCCAGGGGCTTGGATGAACTAGATCTATTTCCTCTTCTCAGGGGTGGAGTAAAGTGGTAAACTACTCCTTTTTTCCTCACCTTCATTCTAGTTTCATTTTTAGCTTGCTAATCTGACCTTTAGCTTTTTTTTTTTTTTTTAAGGCACCAAACACAAAGAGTAGGTATTCTCCCCCCCCTCCCCCCGTGATATTAACAAAGTGAGACCACATCTATTTCTTAGAGTCTGTCGTTAGAGACCCGTTTGCTGTTCAAGGTTCCTGCTCCCCACACATATACCAGAATGTGATCCATCCTTATCCCAAAGCCATTTTTTCTTGGAAAAGTTAGGCTGCGATGTTTATATGAATGTAGATCATTGAGAAAAGAATGGTGTGGTTTAAGCTTTGCTCAGGAAACCCAAGGACTTAGCAAATGCCAGACTTCTAAATATACGACTTAGGAATTACTCCCCCAAATGAGACATTTGCTCCCATTTAGTTCAAAATTTAATAAATGCACCCAATTTCCTTCTCTACCCGGCTAAACCCCTACAACATTCAGGCAAAAATTGGAAGACCTCAGGCTGGCTTATGGTCAAGAAAAGCTCTGTACTGGGTGGAAGGCTGTCCTAGAGAAGGAGGCCCCCTCACACCCACAAGGCAACTTATTAAGAATTACATAAGTTCAAAAAAGTCTGAGACACTTCTTGAGAACTCCTTTTAAAAATAATTATTCTTCACTCTTTTGCAGAATATCTTGGCAACGTATTTTAAAATATGAAAAGACATTACTTTTCTTCCTCAGTTTCCAAGAGACATGGCTGCTCCTAATGATCTTTTGATCTCAGCTTAAGATGCCACATCACCTCCTCCAGGAAGCCTTCCTTCACCCCCACCAAGAAGGTGTCTTCCTTTGTGCTTTGAAAGCTGTCCTGGTGGATCTGAGCTGAGCACTTAACCATGTACTCTCTTCTGCCTGTTTCCTCCTGTCTCTCCCACTGGACTGAGATCCCCTGAAGGCAAAGAACACATCTTTTCCAGCCAGTCAATTCTGCCCTGGGAATTCCCTGACTGTCCAGTGGTTAGGATTTCGGGCTTTTACTGCTGAGGGCCCGGGATCCCACAAGCCTCACAGTATGGCCAAAGGAAAAAAAAAATCTGCCCTTTCTTGCTTCTGGGTCTTCACTCCTAAGCTCTTCTCCTCATACTCCCCACCCTAGACTGAAATCCTGTAGCCATGTGGCTTCCTAGAGTTACTGAAACCATGGAATTGCTAGTCTAACTCTAATGGTTATGCTGGTCAATGTTTAATAGCTGGTTTTCTGAAAAAAAAAAAAAAAATTCTTAGTTACAGTGATCGCTGATTTCCATGGTATAAATACTTCTACCATGGTCAATTTCAAGCCATCAGTGTGAGGTCACTCAACACTGACTTGGGAAAAAGCACAATCAAAAAAAAAAAATGATGAGGAAGTAATATACTTTGAGTATTTATTGCCTGTCTTAACTAAGTATATTTGATTTAATTTTAAGTTTATATAAATTAATTTTTAATATTAACTTTTATTTGTTTATTTGGCTGTGCTGGGTCTTAGTTGCGGCATGCAGGATCTTCAGTTGCGGCATGTGAATTCTCAGTTGTGGCATGTGGGATCTAGTTCCCTGACCAGGGATTGAATCCTGACCCCGTCTCAGAGTCCTAGCCACTGGATCACCAGGGAAGTCTCTATATAATTTAATTTTTAATAGCAGTGTGTTTAGTAATCAGTTTTCTAAATTTTTGAACATTTATCCACTCTCTGAAGCCAGCAGGAGCTCATACCAGCACAACCAAGCTCCCTCTTACGTCTTTTCTAGGAGGGACAAAAGTATGGATTTGCTGGGCTGTCTCCAGTGAAAATGGGTGAGTGTCTCCTCTGAGCTCGGTTGTGCTGTTTTACCACAAAGGTGTTGGAGAAGAAGAGAGTTTCCTCTATCCTTCTTGGTTCTTCCGGCTGGCCTAAGAATTCAACTGACATGAAACTGATGAATATCTGAAAATCACACAAAAGTTTAATAAGACATATACATGAGAGAGACCCAGGCAAAATCAGTAACTCCCCAAACATATGAAACCCTCACCTTAAATACCATCTTCAGTTAACAACAAAAGAGGATGTAGGGGGTAGTGGTTTGGGACTTCAAAAGGGGTGGGAAGGCAACTGACCTGGAGATGGTCAAGCAAATGTTTGGTAAAGAAATGTTGGCTGGGCCCTATAGATGCAAGGGGACACAGAGTGGACTCTGATCTCTAGGCCCTGTTCTGCCTTCCACCCCCGGCCCATATTCTCGGCAGATGTCTCTGCTGATAGCTCTATTCTGGAACCAGGTCTCTGAGTAAATTCTTTTAGGCAGTTAGAGAGAAGGTCTTGAGTATTTGGGGCCTTGATTATTTTCAGCTCAAACCCCTGACACCTCACAGCTGTATAACACCTCACAGCCAACTTCCTACCCACTAAGCTCATGCGTCACTCCCTGCTGAGAAACTGAACGAAGCTCTGCTAAGCACCTTACCCTGGACTTGAGGGGCAAGCACCCACTTTCTTCCTAAGGAAGCAAGCAAAATAGTGCAGGTTTGATATTAATGCCAAATTCACATGAAATCCCTTACAGCAAAAGAAACTTCTTGCCTTTCCAAGCCTCAGACACTGATCCAATTATTTCAAGACCCATTAGAATTCATTGAATTCCAACCCAATGGAAGAATTTAGACCTTTCTCTGAGGTTTCTTGGAATGGTTTTGACTATTGTAGAGCACCAGACCAGCTACCAACAGGGTGTGTGTGTGTGTGTGTGTGTGTGTGTGTGCACGCGCGTGCACGCTCTCAGTCGTGGCCAACTCTTTTGACTCCATGGACTGTAGCCTTCCAGGCTCCTCTGTCTGTGGGATTTCCTAAGCAAGAATACTGGAGTGGATTGCCATCTCCTTCTCCAAGGGATCTTCCCAATTCAAGGATCAAACCCATGTCTCCTGCTTTGGCAGGCAGGTTCTTTACCTCTAGCACTACATAGGAAGGCCCCGCCAACAAAATAGAACTACAGAATAGTCACAATGTGTTTGAGACCAAATCCCAGTCACAGTAGGCCTACTTTCCAGACACTAGTGGAATGTTCTGGAAAAGAACTTTAAATAATCAAAGCAATACCTCACATACAATGAATGCTTCCTACCTATGTGCCAAGCACAGTATAAGACCATCCTCACAGACTAATTCATAAGGCCTCATGTAAAGACCTCAGCTGGGCACACCCTCATCTAAATTGTCAGCATGCTGGGGCTGTTGCCAATCCAGTGACATCAGACTGTGGTTTGGATCAAAAGTTTCTGCTTCATTATGTGTCAGAATGATGGCATGGCTCTCTAAGAATTCACAGCTGAGGGGAAAAGTCTCTTAGGGACTATTCCTTTTTTGCCAAAATGGTGCCATTCAGAGTTGTAGGAGATGTGGCTTCCCCAACAAGGTGCCCAAGTCACCTTGGCTCACTCCTTTGAGAAGCATGGCAGGAAGACATCCCGTGGGCTCAGCTTTGCCCCTCTCTGACATCCGTTCAGAGAGTTGAAATCCGTTGGCTTTTCAGGGCAGTGGGTGACACTACCCACGGTCCTTACAGATCTTCAATAGGTTGACATTTCGCATCATTTGCATAAATCAAAGTGACGGAGGTGCATGAAGTTGCTGAGTTGGGGAGATGATCATAGAGAAGAGAAAAAGACATTTCATGTTCTTACTGATGAGTGAAATAAGTAAATTTTGAAAAGGAAGTGAGAAGCTTTGTGGGAGGAACCTTTCAGGGAGAGGGCTGCAGTGGTACCTCTGTCTTATACCCCAGTAATAAACTGCTGGGGAAATGTCTCAAAACCACCCATTATGTGCACCCTAAAACCCAACATGCAGAATCCACATTCTCCCTGGAAACAAGAGAGTTTTGATTAGCTGAATCCTGATCTCGGAATACAAACTCTCTGTGTCACATGGAAAATTGATCTGGTTTCCTCTAAATGAAACTGGAGTCTTGGTCCTCTATGGCTGCTGATCTTTATCTTTTCCTGCAAAAATAAAAAGTGGTTGTTTTTTTTCCTTACTGTTGGTGTGCAGATCAGCCTAAATCAGCTTCCAAGCTGCTTTCTTCAAAAGGAGTTTCAGTGGAAGTAACCTAAATGTCCATAGACAGAGGAAGGATGGAGGAGATGGGGTACATCTATACAATGGAATATTACTCAGCCACAAAAAACGAACAAGATAAATGTCATTTGCCGCAATATGGACCTAAGATTATCACACTGAGTGAAGTAACTCAGACAGAGAAAGACACATATCACATGATATCACTTATATGTGGAATCTAAAAAAATGGTACAAACAGACTTATTTACAAAACAGAAATACAGTTGCAGATGTAGAAAACTAACTCATCCTTACAGGGTGTAAGGGGAGGGGGATAAATTGGGGGACTGAGATTAACATACACACATGACTATATATAAAAATAAATAACTAATAAAGACCCACTGTATAGCACAGAGAACTCGACTCAATACTGTGTAATGTCCTATATGGGAATAGACCAAGTAAATACATGTATACATATAACTGATTCACTTTGCTGTGCACCTGAACCTAACACAACTTTGTAAATCAACTGTACTCCAATAAAAATTAAAGAAAAAAAAAAAAGAGTTTCAAGGGTTCAGTGAGTGTCCCAGTTCTCAAGTGTTTCTTCTGTGCACAATAAATCATTGTGAAATACAACAACAACAACAAAGAGAGTTCAGTGAGTGAATAGAAGAGGCAAGCAAGCACATAAACAAACAAAAGCCCAAGTGGCACAGCAATTTGGGTCAGAAGTTGAAAAACACAATTGTTAGGCCTCAGGAAGGAAGGAAGATCTTTTTCATGTGAATCAACTACTAATTATAAAATAGGTGAGAGCAGGCGCTGTGAGGGACTGAAAAGGTGGGGGCTGGGGCGGTGCTACTTCATGATTTACTCACCCTGGATTGGAGAGTGGGCGTTGTAAGATTTGGCACCAAACCCCAGCGAGTCACTCTGTAGCGTGGGTTTCTCTCAATTTGGGCTTTCGGTTTGGATACCACGGGGTGGGGGAACTAAAGTCATTGTAAGACCAAGTTATCACATTGCTGATGTCCACTGCCCAGAACCAAGTCAAAGGGAGGGGATTTGTGGTCTAGGAAGTAAATGGAAGGAAAGCGAGCTCAACACTGCTTTTGTGTTAGAATTGCTTGGAGAGCTTTAAAAACTCTTGGTGTCCAGGCTGCACTGTGAATGAATTGAATTAGATTCTCTAGGAGGAAGACTCAGGAATCATCTCTAGGAGGAAGACTCAGGAATCAGTTTTTTTAAGTTAATTAATTTTTTTAAAGTTAATTAACTAATTAATATTAAGTTACTGTTGATTGATTGTTTCACTTATTTATAGGTATTGAAGTTTTTAACAACAACAAAAGCCTCCCTAGGTTGGCTTCCCTGCTGGCTCAGTGGTAAAGAATCCACCTGCCAATGCAGGAGACAGGTGATTTCAAGGTGCAGTTAAGATTGAAAATCAAGAATTAAATAGCAATAAAGCATAGCTAAAATAATCAAGTATTCTAATATGTTCAGAGTCTGTATTTTCTCTTATAGTTGGCATGCAACATGTGCAATTAGCATTGTTGCCTCATATTAGCACTGAGATACATGTAAACTGAATACCTAATCAAGGGGCCACGTATGGGGACTGACTTTGAGCAGACAGTACGCTGGCAAAGTTGATGGCTTCCTCAGAGAGATGGGCCCCTGTGAACTCATGGCCTTGGCACTTGGTATAGTTGGCCAATCAGTTGCTACCAAGTGATCGAGGTGGAGCAGAGATCCGAGAACCAGACATGCAGGTGGATCTGGGATTCTGAGGAAACAGCATGGAGAAGCATTAAATATGGAAGCCCCCGGACTTCCCTGGGGGGCCAGTGGTTAAGACTGCACTTTCAGTGTAGGGGGTGCAGGTTCCATCCCTGGTCGGGGAACTAAGATTCCACATGCTGTGTGGTATGGCCCAAACAAAAGAGAAACAAAACTTATGGAGGCCCCCCGAGATGGGATGGCACACTGGAACACAATCAGAGAGGGAAGGAGTTTCATTCTGCCCCACGCTATAGAGTTCTTGATTTAGGCGCAGGCAGTAGCCACCTTACTCTTTGGTGAGGGTTTTGGAGTTTGAGCGGATCTGTTAAGGCATCTGCTTCCTGGTAGGTCTGAGTTAGTTTCATGTTCAACGTGTTCGAGTCAAGAGCCATCTGTCAGATGGAGGACAAACTTTCGAGGTGCCTAAGACTTTCCTGGCTAGGAGAGCTGTGTGCTGCTCTGATGGGACTGGTACACCCGGCCATTCCTCCATGGCTGAAGTCCTTGTAGCCTTCAGGGTCTGCTTGTGAAGATGGCACCCAATAAATATTCTTTTGCAGCTCATTTGAAGACATTCAAGGGCTTCCCTCGGAAAAGGCAATGGCACCCCACTCCAGTACTCTTGCCTGGAAAATCACATGGGCGGAGGAGCCTGGTGGGCTGCAGTCCATGGGGTCGCTAAGAGTCAGACACAACTGAGCGACTTCACTTTCACTTTTCACTTTCATGCATTGGAGAAGGAAATGGCAACCCACTCCAGTGTTCTTGCCTGGAGAATCCCAGGGACGGGGGAGCCTGGTGGGCTGCCATCTATGGGGTTGCACAGAGTCGGACACAACTGAAGTGACTTAGCAGCAGCAGCAGCAGCAGCAGCAGCAGCAGAGAAAGAAGAGTTAGTTCATGCAGGAGCCAAAGAGGAGCCTCAGGAAGATTTGAGGAGAAGCAGCCAAGTGGGAGGAGGGATTGTCATGAGATCCCAAGGCATTGAGATAAAAGATCCAATTTAAATACTATTATATAATTATTTGCCCACATTCCTAGTACCAGTCTATACCGACCCTGCTTTGCATGTATGGGTAAGATGAATTTCGTGCAATGATCAGTTCTCTGTAATTAAAAAGTTCCTTTTAACAAGAAAATTTTTTCCAACAGGAACATTTTTTAATTCTCTCCCCCAACCCTTTGCTACAAAATGCATTTATAGGCAGACCTCAGATATGTTGTGGGTTTGACTGCAGACCATGATAATAAATCAAATCTCACAATAAAATGGGTCACATGAATTTTTTGGTTTCCTGGAGGATATAAAATTTATATTTATACTCTACCATAGTCTACTAAGTGTTCAATAACTGTATGCCTGAAAAAACAATGCCTTAATTTTAAAGTACCTTATTGCTAAAAATTGCTAACCACCATCTGAGCCTTCAGTGAGTCAGAGTATTAACATCAGAGACCACTGATCACAGTTCACCATAACAAATAGAATGACAATTTAAAAGTTTGAAATATTTCAAGAATTAACAAAATGTGACACTGAGACACAACGCGAGCAAATGGTGTTGGGAAAATGGTGCCGATAGACTTGTTCAATGCAGGCTGGTCACAAACTTTCAATTTGTAAAAAACCCAGTATCTTCAAAGCACAATAAAGTGAAGCCCAACGAATAGAGTTCTGCCTGTATTCTCCTATTGCATATATGGCACATATTATAACGTCCTTTTTGGATAACTGTCGTGCTAATAAGAGACATTTCTAATTATTAAAAAATGATGCTAAAGCTGAAACTCCAATACTTTGGCCACCTCATGCGAAGAGTTGACTCATTGGAAAAGACCCTGATGCTGGGAGGGATTGGGGGCAGGAGGAGAAGGGGTCGACAGAGGATGAGATGGCTGGATGGCATCACTGACTCGATGGACATGAGTCTGAGTGAACTCTGGGAGTTGGTGATGGACAGGGAGGCCTGACGTGCTGCGATTCATGGGGTCACAAAGAGTCGGACACGACCGAGCGACTGAACTGAACTGAACTGATACCAATAAATAAACCATAAAGATATATTGTACAGCACAGGAAATATAGCCAATATTTATAACAACTTTATTTTTCTTAATATATATATATTTTATTGAAGTGTAGTTTACTTAAAATGTTTCAGGTGCATAGCAAGGTGATTCAGTTATACATATACACATACATTATTTTTCAGATTATTTCCCATTATAGGTTATTAATAAGATATTGACTATAGTTCCCTGTGTTATACCGTAAACTTTGTTGCTTGTTGCATATCAATTTTTTTAATTAAAAATCTAGTATTCTTCTCATACCAAGTCAAACAACTGGAATCAAAACATCATAAATGTTTTAACTAGGTAAAAATGCATAAGTTTTCTAAAATATATATTATACATAGTTTTTATATATGTGTATACAAAGGCTTTTCTACTACACTTAGAAAGAACATTAAAAAAAGTGAAACTGGAAAACATAAGTAAATGAAATGGGAGCACTGAATATGAAGTAGAAACAGTGAAACAAACTAGATAAAATTAATAGATCCTCATATAGTCCAGCTGCTTTTAAACATGGCTGCTGATAAACATATGTGGAGCTTTGAAGAAAAAAAGACATACTTGGGCATTTATATTTTATCTTATATTCCAAGATAATTCTGATACACATCTGGATTTGAAAGAGTAATTACAGATTTTTCTATTAAATGGTAGTTTTGCTGGTCTACAATATAATAACTTTAAGTGGAGTAAAATGTATAAAAATTCTGAATCACTAAGTTGTACACCCGAAACTAACATTATATTGTAACTTAACTAAACCTCAGTAACAATTAAAAAAAATACACATCAAATAAGCATCTTAGTCTCTCAAAACATGATTTAAACTGCTAAAGTATAAGCCATATGTCTGGTCACTGATATGAGTGGTGTGACTCCAGAGGCTTATCAACACATCACTTGCAGATGAGGTTGTTTTTAACAAGAACAGTGTAAGTTTCTCTTTTACAAGTCCGGGTCCCTGGGACAGTTTCCCTGCTGCCCCTGCCCCTAGAAAGGCAGAGATCACCTCTCTAGGGCAGAATTAGTTCCTCCACGCTCAGCAACCCTGTTATTCCTGTAGATCATCTTGGAAATAAGAGGAAGAGGTGTGGTCCCCAGAAAATTGAAAAGTCAGCTGTCAGTGTGGACTCAGCACACATGCCCTAGTTGCCTGCCTCATGTTTTGACAGTGATATTGAACGCTGACATTTATTAAGTGCTAACTCTATGAATGGCATAAGCCTTTAATTATCTCAGTTCAGTTCAGTTCAGTCCCTCAGTTGGGTCCGACTCTTTGTGACCCCATGAATCACAGCATGCCAGGCCTCCCTGTCCATCACCAATTCCAGGAGTTTACCCAAACTCATGTCCATCGAGTCTGTGATGCCATCCAGCCATCTCATCCTCTGTCGACCCCTTCTCCTCCTGCCCCCAATCCCTCTCAGCATCAAGGTCTTTTCCAATGAGTCAACTCTTTGAATGAGGTGGCCAAAGTATTGGAGTTTCAGCTTCAGCATCAGTCCTTCCAATGAACACCCAGTAGTGATTTCCTTCAGGATGGACTGGTTGGATCTCCTTGCAGTCCATGGGACTCTCAAGAGTCTTCTCCAACACCACAGTTCAAAAGCATCAACTCTTCGGCGCTCAGCTTTCTTCACAGTCCAACACTCACATCCATACATAACCACTGGAAAAACTATAGCCTTGACTAGACGGACCTTTGTTGGCAAAGTAATGTCTCTGCTTTTCAATATGCTATCTAGGTTGGTCATAACTTTCCTTCCAAGGAGTAAGCGTCTTTTAATTTCATGGCTGCAATCACCATCTGCAGTGATTTTGGAGCCCCCCCAAATAAACTCTGACACTGTTTCCACTGTTTCCCCATCTATTTCCCATGAAGTGATGGGACCGGATGCCATGATCTTCGTTTTCTGAATGTTGAGCTTTAAGCCAACTTTTTCGCTCTCCTCCTTCACTTTCATCAAGAGGCTTTTTAGCTCCTCCTCACTTTCTGCCATAAGGGTGGTGTCATCAGCATATCTGAGGTTATTGATATTTCTCCCGGCAATCTTGATTCCAGCTTGTGTTTCTTCCAGTCCAGCGTTTCTCATGATGTACTCTGCATATAAGTTAAATAAGCAGGGTGACAATATACAGCCTTGACGTACTCCTTTTCCTATTTGGAACCAGTCTGTTGTTCCATGTCCAGTTCTAACTGTTGCTTCCTGACCTGCATACAGATTTCTCAAGAGGCAGGTCAGGTGGTCTGGTATTCCCATCTCTTTCAGAATTTTCCACAGGTTATTGTGATCCACACAGTCAAAGGCTTTGGCATAGTCAATAAAGCAGAAATAGATGTTTTTCTGGAACTCTCTTGCTTTTTCCATGATCCAGCAGATGTTGGCAATTTGATCTCTGGTTCCTCTGCCTTTTCTAAGACCAGCTTGAATATCTGAAAATTCACAGTTCACGTATTGCTGAAGCCTGGCTTGGAGAATTTTGAGCATTTCTTTACTAGCGTGTGAGATGAGTGCAATTGTGCAGTAGTTTGAGCATTCTTTGGCATTGCCTTTCTTTGGGATTGGAATGAAAACTGCCGTTTTTCAGTCCTGTGGCCACTGCTGAGTTTTCCAAATTTGCTGGCATATTGAGTGCAGCACTTTCAGAGCATCATCTTTAAGGATTTGAAAGAGCTCAACTGGAATTCCATCACCTCCACTAGCTTTGTTCATAGTGATGCTAAGTGCCTCATGATCATGCTGCTGCTAAGTGCCTCATATGATCATGCTGCTGCTAAGTCGCTTCAGTCATGTGTGGGACCCCACAGACGGCAGCCCACCAGGCTCCCCCATCCCTGGGATTCTCCAGGCAAGAACCCTGGAGTCGGTTGCCATTTCCTTCTCCAATGCATGAAAGGGAAAAGTGAAAGTGAAGTCATTCAGTTGTGTCTGACTCTTAGCGACCCCATGGACTGCAGCCCACCAGGTTCCTCCGTCCATGGGATTTTCCAGGCAAGAGTACTGGAGTGGAGTGCCATTGCCTTCTCCATCATATGATCATAACCTAAACTAAATAATAATTGAGAGCACCACAGAATACTTGCTTTAACACTTAACATAGAGATACCTCATTTAAATTAGGAGCTGAGACATTTTTAATACTAATACAGAGAAACATTAACTTAGAAAAATCTCTAACATTTGCTCCCTTTTCAAAAATTCCATAATTTCAGCTAACTCTTTTGTTTTACTTATAGGTAAGTTTATCACTGTCAATCCAAGTAGAGAACCCACAGAACTTAACAAAGAAGAAAATTTTTTATTTTTAAATCAAATCAGAAATTGAGTTCTATTTTCTAGGATGGATACCACTTGTAGTTCATCACAAACTTATCAAGCACCTAACAACAGTCTACTGGATTAGGGAATAAAAGGGCAGACTGACAGGTAAATTCAAAGTCACAGCTGCTAGAACTACAGAGTGGTATTTTTCATTGCAAAGTCAATCCAGTCACTTCCCCTGCTTAGAACCTCTAGTGAGGCCCCACTGCTTTCAGAACACAGTGTGAGTGCTGAGGCTAGCTCAGGTACCCTGTGTGGTCTCTGCCTTCTTGCTTCCCATACACGCTCCCTAAACTCCCGCTGCTGAAAACACCAAGAGTCCGGGGTTCACAGGCTTTACATGCCCTGGTCCTGGTGCTTGGTCTGGGTTGGCTGGGGAGCCAAGGCTGGGGGTGAGGTGGGACAGGGATCGGTAACTAGAGGCAGCCTCTGGACAGGGTGAGCTGGCTGAACTCTCACCTGAGTGAAGACTTGCAGTCACTGTAAGTCAAGGTCACAAGCTGAGAGCACCAGCAATGCTGTTCTTTGAGAAGAACATGAGACGGGATGGTCAGAGGCCTCAAGAACCACCCTGTGCTGTGGGCGTGCTCCTAGGTGCTCCTCAGGGGACTCCTGCAAGTGCCCTGGGCTCCCTAGCACACCACCGGTATCAGAGTGTCTTCACCGCTGCTCAGTTTGTCAGCTTTATAACCTTGAACAAGTGATTTAATTCTTCAAGAAACCATTTCCTCTGAAAAACTGCTGTGTGTGTGTGTATGTGTGTGCATGTGTGTGAGTGTATGTGGGGACTCCTGCAAGTGCCCTGGGCTCCCTAGCACACCACCGGTATCAGAGTGTCTTCACCGCTGCTCAGTTTGTCAGCTTTATAACCTTGAACAAGTGATTTAATTCTTCAAGAAACCATTTCCTCTGAAAAACTGCTGTGTGTGTGTGTATGTGTGTGCATGTGTGTGAGTGTATGTATATTACTGTTGACTGCTAGTCAGTGGTATCAATGAACAGGAAATCTTTGAAAAAGAATCCTAAGAGATGTTAATAGATTATTGTACAGCATGAGCAGAAAGTTGCCACTGAGTTTGGAGGCCAAGGATTTGAGGATGGCGGGTTGGCAGATAGGGGTAGAGGTTAGCGGTGAGGTGAAATATGCATTTATGTTTTGGGGGCTTGGGAGTGAGACCAGGGTTTGGGGGGATACCTGGTGTTTTCCAAAGGGGATAAATACATTTTGAACACTTCCTGTAAGAAAGTCTCTATGGGACAGGCTTTCACATGTTAGTTCATTATATCCTCACCTTTTCATGAGTAGGAATGACCATCCCTGTTCTACACAGGAGAAAACAAAGGCTCAGAGGATCCAGTGCCCTGCATAAGGCCACAGGATTGACGACAGCTGAACCCCGGCCTGTCTGAGCCCAAAGCCCTGGCTTCACCCCCTCCCCAGGAACCGGTGGATTTGATGTCTTCCAGGCCCTCTAAGGTCTCTTCTGAAGGGCTTGGTGCCGTGGAAATTACTCCCCGTAGTGTGTGTGTGTCAGTCGCTCGGTCGTGTCTGATTCTTTGTGACTCACGGGCTGTAGGCTGCCAGGCTCCTCTGGCCATGGAATTCTCCAGGGAAGAATACTGGAGTGGGTAGCCATTCCCTTCTCCAGGGGATTTTCCTGACCCAGAGACTGAACCTGGGTCTCTGGCATTGCAGGCAGATTCTTTACTGTCTGAGCCACCAGGGAAGCCTCCTTAGAGTGGCCTTTCAGAAACGCCTCCTCTCCTGGCCCTGTTTCTTTTCAGGCAAAATCTATTTGGAATGAGATTACATGTATCCTTGCTTTTCCTTACTCCTTCTCACCTTACACAGTTCCTCCTCCTGACCTGCCTGGCTGAGTTGCTGGAAGGAATCGTGAGCTGATAACTCCCTGGACCCACCTCATCAGCTGGGGTGGCAGGGAGGCCGTGGGCAGAGAGGGGGATGGAGAGAGCAGTCCCAGCTCAGTGGGAAAGCAAGCAAATCTCTGTGGAGCATCTACTATGTCTTTCAGGCTTTGAATTGTCTTATTTAACCAACATTACAGTTGTTCGATTCAGGCAAGGCTTAAGTCAACTGTTCACTCCTCTTCTTATTAATAATGACCAAAATCAGTCTTTCAGAATAGCTGTGTCAGAAGAAAGGGGTACAGGTTTAGACTTTAGACTTCCTGTGGTACATTCTCATATCTTTGGAGAAGGGGTGACATTTTATTTGTGAGAAAATGAATTGAGGCTACTATTTAGGGGAGATCAGTTTGAGCTACTGGAAAGCTAAATTCTTAATTCTAAGTTTCAACAGGAATGGTTTTTATTGTACATGAAGACAAAGAGATCAAACTAGGTCAATCGTGGTGGGGTTCATTTAATTTTTTCCTGCAGCGATGTCTACAGTTAGGAGGGTTGTTATAATGAACAAATAGTTTGTGATGAGAATGTCAACTGCAGTAAATGACCACCTTTAAAATGCTTGGAGGCTGACCTGGTTTGGTGTTGGCCTCCTGTGTCCTTTCACACCATTGTCACGTTTTGCCATTTGCATTGTTATCCTGGTTCTTTTTCTCTTGTACACATTTTTTGTGCAATCAAAATCTTAATTCTATTACATTTTGATCTCCCAGAAAAAAAGCTTGACAAAGCAGAAAATAAACCTCAGTCTTATCTAAAGGAGCACAAAAATCCAAATACTGTACTGCAAAATCAGCGTTTGCTGAGGATCAAAGGCCCAGAAATTGCAATGTGAGAGTTCTTCCAGCAGGTGGCGGTGCTGTGTAGGAAGAAAAGCTACCCTCTGGCTAGAGGTGGTTGGAGGCTGGCTGGAGACAATTCATTTAAGCTGGCAAATTAGCCTTCCCAGGCACTGTCCTAGGTGTGCAGTGGAGCCAGCCAGCAGGAGGCGAGGCAAGCTGTCCCATCCTGGGGAACTCCCAGTCTTAGGGGTCATCCTCACCTATCAGACTGGGTCATTCATTTGTGCTGCTCTCTGAAAATAACTTAAAGAATTTAAAAAACAAACTCCACACTTTTTGCACTGTTGATAGGAATGTAACATGGTGGCTTCTCCTTCCCAAGTTTATGTAGACACTAGTATAAAGACAGTTCCTGTTTTCTCCCCTAGAGTTGATCTTTTTTTTCCTAATTGCTTGCCTGTCTCTAGTATTTTGTCATGCCCTCAGTACTTGTTTCTCCCTATATAAGCAAATTGTATGTCTGTAAGTAAAAATGTTAATACATTAAAAGATTGTTAACCTTAAAGCATAAAAAAGACAATTCCTATGACATTTAAAATATGGAAATACTCTATTTACACTACTGTTTGATTACATCAGTTACCATTTAATTACAGTACCGTTAATTTCTATTTATTATCCCTAGTATGCTCATATGCTCACGCAACCTCCATTTCTAAGCCCTTTCCTTTTCACCTCTTAGAGAAGCTGTAAAATTTAAGATTCAGTTACCTAGCGTTTTTACACGTGGGGCAGCCAGGTAACACAGCAAAAGGCAGAATGCTTTGGCTGGCTTTGGCCATTTTGTGCTGTGCCTGTGAGGTGCTTCCTTTTGCAGGGGAATGTGGAAATGAAACCCATGTGAACATGCAGATCCAGTCTCAGACAGCTCACTTTTAGGAGAGACAATCAAGTTAAAAGTCTGGAAATTGAGTCACTTGAAGTGCTCTATGTCCACATGCCCTTGGAAAGTCCTTGTGACATTCGGCTGGCACAGCACATTGGAGGGCTGCTCTTTGAGACTCCATGGCTGGCGCCTGCTTTATTCTTTCTGGATGATGATGTTTTAATCCTAGGGTTTTACCTGTTTAGGTGGGGGATGCTGATATTGACTGTTTACCAATTGGTTTCCTTCCCTGCTGGCCACATGCTTAGATTTCCTTTCTCAGAGCCCTCTGTAATTAGGTGACTGATTTTTGACCAAAGGAATGTGGGGAAGGTGATGTATGTGGCCTCCAGCTCTGGCAGTCAAATCTCCTCTTCAATTCTCAACAATTTTTATCATCCCCTAAATACAACGGGTGCAGAGGAGGTTGAGGGGTTGGTGGAACCATGAGATGGAAGCTGTATAGAAAATCATCCCCTCTCCCCACCAACCCTTCTCCAGGGCTACCAACCCATTTGCATGGTGGCAACATGGGAATCAATCCTTAAGTGTAACAATCCACTGAGATTTGGGGCTATTTAGTTTAGAAGTTAGTACACCCTGATGAACAACTTTTTCTTTCCAGTTTCTGCAAACTGTGTGACCCAAACTATATAAGCTTTACTTATATTTTACAGACTCCGAAAGTTGAAGTTGCTCCGTTGTGTCCGACTCTTTGCTAGCCCATGGACTATTCAGTACAAGAATTCTCCAGGCCAGAATACTGGAGTGAATAGCCATTTCCTTCTCCAGGGGATCTTCCCAGTCCAGAGATCAAACCCAGTTCTCCCTCATTGCAGGCGGATTCTTTGCTGTCTGAACCACCAGGGAAGCCCTTATAGACTCTTGTGGGTGATAAAATGACTTATATGTGTTATCACTGTCCTTGTACTTCAGGTTTTGTATTCATATTTTGGGTTTAGCGGAGAAGGACAAACCACTTGGTCTTTAGATGGCTGGATCTGCTTATTTTAAAAATATTTCAAGAATTATTTTTGTGGTTGTAATACTTTATTTTATTCCCCATCATTGACTTACTTACAAAGAAAGTCATTGTTTTACTTACAAAGAAAGACTTTACCAAAAGAAAGCCTATTATACCCACACCTATATTTACATACAGATATAGATATTTATATTCCTCCTGAATCACTGCGGATGCTGGTATAGATAATACAATACCTTTAATATAGTTGAAATTACAAAGAATCTTTCCTGTTAATTTTTTCAATGTTTTCCAAAAATCTAACTTACTCATATGAAGGTAGGACTTTCTTATTATTGTACAAAAATACTTTAAAGTATTATAACATCTTTTAATACAACAGACCTGTAGTCAAGATCATCACTTGTGGAGAAAAAACACACACACATATGAATGCATGAACGCATGTGTGCTAGAAAAAGCCTCTTCAGTCGTGTCTGACTCTTTGTGACCCTATGGACCGTAGCCCACCAGGCTCCTCTGTCCATGGGATTCTCCAGGCAGGAATACTGGAGTGGATTTCCATGCCCTCTTCCAGGAGATCTTCCTGACCCGGGGATCAAAACCCACATCTCCTGTGTGAGGGTGGATTCTTTACCCCCTGAGCCATCAGGGAAGCCCGCACACACACATATATTTCCCTAAAACTAAGATGTCCTAAACACACGCAAGACAAAGTGCTAAAATATTATTGTATGATTAGTCTTCACCTAATCACTCTGAATGAAATAGTCCTTTCAACAAGAGAGCTGCCTGCACCATGAATTATTGCCTGGTCAAACCTCATTGCAGAGCAGGCAATGGCACCCCACTCCAGTACTCTTGCCTGGAAAATCCCATGGACGGAGGAGCTTGATGGGCTGCAGGCCATGGTGTGCTGAGAGTCAGACACAACTGAGCGACTTCACTTCCACTTTTCACTTTCATGCATTGGAGAAGGAAATGGCAACCCACTCCAGTGTTCTTGCCAGGAGAATCCCAGGGACGGGGGAGCCTGGTGGGCTGCCGTCTATGGGGTCGCACAGAGTTGGACACGACTGAAGCAACTTAGCAGCAGCAGCAGCAAGTCTCATTGAGAATTTGTCAGCCTGTTTCATATCATGATTCTCTCTATTGATCCAACATCTAGACTCTAAACTCCAGATCATCATAGAATTGGAGCTGACATTTCAGATGATTTGGCCAAAGAATCCCATTCATCTTCAAATTTAAAACAGACAACTTTCATAGCATTGATCACTAAATAATAGAGACGATTCATACCTCATAAACCAGTACATTGTTACTAATGTCTGATCTCTCCAAGTTTCTTAAGGCAAAATTCCATTCATATGATCATCAGTTCAGTTCAGCTCAGTCACTCAGTCGTGTCTGACTCTTTGCGACTCCATAAATCGCAGCATGCCAGGCCTCCCTGTCCATCACCAACTCCCGGAGTTCACTCAGACTCACGTCCATCGAGTCTGTGATGCCATCCAGCCATCTCATCCTCAGTCGTCCCCTTTCCCTCCTGCCCCCAATCCCTCCCAGCATCAGAGTCTTTTCCAATGAGTCAAATCTTTGCATGAGGTGGCCAAAGTACTGGAGTTTCAGATTTAGCATCATTCCTTCCAAAGAAATCCCAGGGCTGATCTCCTTCAGAATGGANTATACACATCTAGATGTGTATAAGAGACAGCTCACATCCATCGAGTCAGTGATGCCATCCAGCCATCTCATCCTCTGTCGTCCCCTTCTCCTCCCGCCCCCAATCCCTCCCAGCATCAGAGTCTTTTCCAATGAGTCAACTCTTTGCATGAGGTGGCCAAAGTACTGGAGTTTCAGCTTTAGCATCATTCCTTCCAAAGAAATCCCAGGGCTGATCTCCTTCAGAATGGATTGGTTGGATCTCCTTGCAGTCCAAGGGACTCTCAAGAGTCTTCTCCAACACCACATTTCAAAAGCATCAATTCTTTGGCGCTCAGTCTTCTTCACAGTCCAACTCTCACATCCATACAAGACCACAGGAAAAACCATAGCCTTGACTAGATGGACCTTAGTCAGCAAAGTAATAATGTCTCTTCTTTTGAATATGCTATCTAGGTGGGTCATAACTTTTCTTTCAAGGAGTAAGCGTCTTTTAATTTCATGGCTGCAATCACCATCTGAGTATCCTTTTAGCTCCTCTTAAATGTGTACATAACATAAAAAAGAAGGTGTTGATCCTTTAAAGCCCACTTCAATTGGCACTTCTCACACAAAATCACTTCCATTGCATCATTCCTTTTCACCTAAGCTCACTGCACCCTCACTGTCACATCTATTTTGGCACTAGCCACATTTGCTTTGTGGTGAAGGGACATGACATTACGGCCAACTTCTCTGGATTCAAATAACACTTAACCAGTCAGCAATGCTGAAACTCTGCACAAGACACTTACTCATTCCATGCATTCATCTCTTCTTTTGTAAAACACCAATAGTAAAAAAGGCAAAGTAATGTCTCTGCTTTTGAATATGCTATCTAGGTTGGTCATAACGTTTCTTCCAAGGAGTGTCTTTTAATTTCATTGATGCCTAATTTCGACTCTTACCTACCTGTTAGCCTTGTCTTGCTAAGATCCGGGATTATGATTCTTTTCAGACTTTAGAATTATAATCAAAGCAATAGCTGGCAACTCTGTTTTTGCGTTAAATGTGCTCAGATTAACAAACATGTATTGAAAGGTTACAATAATCAAGGTGCTGTGAAAGTCAAAGTGAAGTAGGTCAGGTGTCTGACTCTTTGCAACCCTGTGGACTGTAGTCTACCAGGCTCGTCCCTCCATGGAATTCTCTAGGCAAGAATACTGGAGTGGGTTGCCATTTCCTTCTCCAGGGGACCTTCCCGACCCAATGATCAAACCCGGGTCTCCAGCATTGCAGGCAGACGCTTTAACCTCTGAGGCACCAGGGAAGCCCTTCCACCAGGGAAGATGCTATGCTGCTGCTGCTGCTGCTGCTGCTAAGTCGCTTCAGTCATGTCCGACTCTATGCAACCCCATAGATGGCAGCCCACCAGGCTCCCCCGTCCCTGGGATTCTCCAGGCAAGAAAACTGGAGTGGGTTGCCATTTCCTTCTCCAATGCATGAAAGTGAAAACTGAAAGAGAAGTCGCTTAGTCGTTTCCGACTCTTAGCGACCCCGTGGATTGACGCCCACCAGGTTCCTCCATCCATGGGATTTTCCAGGCAAGAGTACTGGAGTGGGGTGCTACTGCCTTCTCCAGAAGGTGCTATATGGTAAACAAAAATGAGTAAGAGCTTGTAACCTAGTTATAAGCTGGGTGCTGAAGAATTGATGCTTCTGAACTGTGGTGTTGGAGAAGACTCTTGAGAGTTCCTTGGACTGCAAGGAGATCCAACCAGTCCAACCTAAAGGAAATCAGTCCTGAATATTCATTGGAAGGACTGATGCTGAAGCTGAAACTCCAATACTTTGACCACCTGATGCGAAGAGCTGACTCATTGGAAAAGACCTTGATGCTGGGAAAGATTGAGGGCAGGAGGAGAAGGGAACAACAGAGGATGAGATGGTTGGATGGCATTACTACCTCGATAGACATGAGTCTGAGCAAGCTCCAGGAGCTGGTGATGGTCAGGGAAGCCTGGCGTGCTGCAGTTCATGGGGTCGCAAAGAGTCGGACACGAATGGGCAACTGAACTGATTTACAATGCTGTGATGATTTCTGCTGCACACAAAGTGAATAATCACTTATATGTGTGTGTGTATTTATCTCCTCTCTGTTTTAGATCCTTTTCCTATATAGATTACAGAGTACTGAGTAGAGTTCCCTGTGCTATACTGTAAGTCGTTATTATCTATTTTATATAATGTCTGTATATCTCAATCCCAATCTCCCAAATTACCCGTCCCTCCACTGTCCCCTTTGGTAACCATAAATTTGTTTTCTACAGCTGTGACCTTGTTTTGTATATATGTTCATTTGTACCATTTTTTAAGATTTCACAGTAAGTGGTATCCTATGATATTTATTCATCTTTGTCTGATTTGCTTTACTTAGTATGATTATCTCTAGGTCCATCCATGTCACTGCAAATGGCATTACTTCATTTTTATGGTTGAGTAACATTCCATTGTATATATATACCATATCCTCTTTACCCATTCATTTGTCAATGGACATTTCCCTTGCTTTCATGTCTTGGCTATTTTAAACAGTGTTCCAATGAACATCTGAGGTGCACGTAATCTTTCAAATTGTTTTTTCCTGGATGCATGCCCAGCAGTAGGACTGCTGGATCATATGATAATTCTATTTTTATTTTTTATTAATTATCTCCATCATGTTCTCCGTAGTGGTTGTACCAGTTTTGAAACTGTCAGTCTTTTAAATTTTAACCTTAGAATGGGTGTGAAGTAGTATTCATTATGACTTTAATTGTCATTACACTGATGAATACTGTGAATAAAAACAGTTTTGTTGCCTCTTTTCCGACCTGTACACCTTTTGCTTTTTTTTTTTTTTAATCTCACTGTATTATACAGGACCTCCATTATGATCAGTGGTGACATGAAATAATCTTTGCTTTGTTCCCAACTACAGGGAAAAAAATATTTTTTCATAGTTGAGCATTCTGGTTTGCTGTAGATCTTTCATAATAGGTTTAAGAAATTCCTTTCTAGTCCTAGTTTCCTGGGTTTTTAATATTAATGTGTGCTGAAATCTCAGTACCTTATCTGCATCAACGGAGATAGCCCATGGCTTTTCCTCTTTTTCTCTTAATATGGTAAACTACAGTGACTTCATTTTCAAATATTAAACCAATCTTGTATTCTGGGATTAACTCCACTTTGTTAGGATGTATTATTCTTTAAAATGTATTGCAGAATTCAATTTGCTGTTATTTTATTAAGAATTTTTACATCTGTGTTCATGAAGGATACTGATTTATACTTTTCTTAAAATGTCTGGTTTTGACACTGGTATAAAACTAGCCTCACAAGAGTTCAGAAGTGTTGGGAAGAGTTGGTATTATATTTTTTCCTTAAATATCTGATAGAATTCACCACTGAAGCCATCTAGATTGGAGTTTTCCTTGTTTGTGAGTCAAGAATTTTACTTGTAGAAGGTTTTAAAAGAGTTAATTCTATTTTTCTTTCTTTCTTTCTTTTTTTTTTTTTTTTAGTAGATATGGAGCCATTCACATTTTCAGTTTCTTCTTGGGCTGGTTTTGATAATTTGTAACTTTCAAAAAATGTCAATTACTTCTAAATTGAGGAAATTATTGGCTTTAAGTTGTCCATAAGTCTCTTGCTCTTTTCCTTTGAATAATCTAATTTGTACTTTTGCTCATCCAGTAAAGTTTTAATCTCAAATATGTATTTCAGTTCTAGAAGTTCCATTTCTTTTTTATACCTTTCATTTCTCTCATTACATTTCTCTCTTCCTTTCAATTTCAGAGTACATTTTTAACAGCTGTTTTAAAGTCCCTGCTGCTAATTTCATCTTCTCTGTCACTTCTAGGTTTGTGTCACTTGACTGATTTTTCTCCTGGTTATGAGTGACATTTTCCTGCTTTCTTAATGTCTAGTAATTCCCGCGTCCCCACCACCCCACCCTCCCCTCCATGGATGCTACTAAGGTACACTGTTGAGTGTCTTGATTTTGTTTTCTTACTTTAAAAAGTGTGAGACTCTGTCTGAGAAGCAGTTAAGCAACCTCCAGATCAGGTGATCCTTTTGAGACTTTTAAAGCTTTGCTAGGGAGGTCCAGAGTAGCCTTTATTTAGGGTTAGAGTTTGAGTAAGCTCCGGGAGTTGGTGATGGACATGGAAATGGAAGCCTGGCGTGCTGAAGTCCATGGAGTTGCAGAGTCAGACACGACTGAGTGATTGAACTGAACTGAAGCCCTACTACCAAGATATATCTTCTGGGGTCTCTATTGAATGTCTCAGGTGTTCAATACTGTCCAATCTGGCAAGTAAGAACTCAGGTAAGTTCTGGAAATTGTTTGGTAAGTTCTAGGAATTCTAGTCTCCAGTACTCTACTCCACAAATTACAGCTTCTTTAGTCTCTCTGAACTCTGATTTCTGTCTTCTCCTCTTAATGAGATGGCCACTATGCCTGGGTTCCCTTTCTTAGTATCACAATGCAGGTTGACTGTAAGGCGTATCTCATTCATTTCCACATTCTCAAGAATCATGGTCCTGTACTGCCTGTTGTTCAATGTCTGAAAATGTGTTATCTGTAGTTAAGTCAAACCACTAACATTTTTCATTTAATTTTTTTGTTTCAAACTATTATATATTTCACCGGGAGATGGTGATGAACAGGGAGGCCTGGCATGCTGCGATTCATGGGGTCGCAAAGAGTCGGACACGACTGAGCGACTGAACTGGACTGATTATATAGTTCAGCTCTGTAATTTTCCTTTGCTTCATTTTTATATCTCCCATTTCTCTTATATGCCTCTTTAAACCTCCGCATATTTATAAGGTCTGTTTTAAAGTCCTTGTCTGCTAATTTCATCATCTCTTGTCAAGAGGGCAAGTCTGGTGTAAGTTAACAAAATAAGGCTGGAAGCAAACATCTCAAGTAGGATTTTAAGTGATGAAGGACACGAGTAAAAAGAAAAGGCATAAGCAGTGTAATGAAAGAGGTAAAAGGATACAGCAAACAATACACTGGAACAAAGTGCAGTGAAGTCGCTCAGTTGTGTCCGACTTTGTGACCCCATGGACTGTAGCCCACGAGGCTCTTCCGTCCATGGAATTTTCCAGGCAAGAGTACTGGAGTGGGTTGCGATTTCCTTCTCCAGGGGATCTTGCCGACCAACGGATCAAACCCGGGTCTCCCGCATTGCAGGCAGACACTTTACCATCTGAGTCACCTGGGAAGCCTGGAACAAAGGGTGTGATAATTCCCTTACTAAGAATTTTCATCTTTTTATAAATACAAATATTGAGCATTAAAATATTATTACTTACAGGAAGTTTTTCATTTCATTTTCACCTTTAACACATGAGGACTTATGACTGTTAAATCTATCTTTCCAACTAAGAAATTTCCTATGTCCTTCCTTCATTAGTTTAACTTTAAAAGTCCTGACTTCCTACTGTGTGGAGCGCTCCAAGAAACAGTACAATAGGTCTCTTTCTGCCAGAGTAGTACTCTTGAAAGCAGAGACAGTCCAATAGCATTACGGGGTGCTTTTGTATTTCCTGTCTTCTGAAATAACCTTCAAAACAAAAAGGCAAACCCCAAAGAAAAGTGAACCCATAACCTTACACATTTTACACATTTTCTATTTCTGGAACTATTCTGCTATCTTTATTCTTCCCTCCCTCCTTTCTCTCCTTCCTTCTCTCTTTTTCTCTCATGCATAAAGATAAACATCCTTCCTATTTATATGGGGATGGTGACTCACTGTCTGTAAATTGTTTTAAATATATATTATACCTTCAGAACAATCCTGTAAGTATGGTCACATAAATATTCATTTTTTAAATATGTGCTTGCTACAAAAAACAGCAATTGCTGCTTTTGTGATATGTAGTGCTAATGCAGCTATTTTTACCCATAAGACTATACTCAAGTTTTCAAAGGAACTAAGGAAGAGTTTGGGCTAAATTTCTGAGGAGTAAAACCAATTCATGCTTCACTTCAATTAAACCTAGCCTGCCTAAATTCTGATGGGCGGGAATAGGTGAAGATCATTTCTGTGCTGAGGAAGCAGCCACAATTATAGAGCTGGTTCTCTCTCTCTCTTTTTTAACAAAAGTTAAGATCTATTAAAGTAGGAGTTAGTAAAACGTTTTTCCAAAGATCACCAAAGACTACTAAAGATTTCAGCTCAGCATATCCAGTTGGTATTTTAGTGCAGGAGCCAGGCACTAAGAAAAACCTTTCCTTGAGTCTAATACCCTATAGTCCCTTCTTACACGGAGGCCCATATGGTACCTTACATAAAAAATTCCAGTAATCCTAATGTCTAAACTTTTAAGTCTCGTTACAGTTCAGTGAAAAGGTATATGTTTATGATTTTCTCTGCAAACAGTGGACCTGAATTTAATATTCAGCAAAGAAGATATAAAAACTGACTCTGCCACTACTAATTACTTAAGAATGTAAAATGCAACTTTCCTCAAAGTATAAAATGTTTTCATTTAATGTAGTGTCAAGTTAATGCAGAATATATATTCACTGAAAATCTCTCAGGTAAAAGACAATGTAGGAGACAGAAAGAGGACTAAGACATGGTGGTTGCCTTCAAGGAGCTTATCATGTATCTCTGGGCTAAAGAATCCAAAAAGCATTACTGTGTTCAGTAAATAACCACAACCATCTCATTTTTAAAAATACAGGATGATTTAATTAACATCGTCTTTAAAAAGATTGACGTGGAAGTCAGTCGTGTCTGACGCTTTGCCGACCCCAAGAACTGTAGCCCTCCAGGTTCCTCTGTCCATGGAATTCTTCAGGCTGGAGTGGGTTGCCTGCCATTCCCTTCTCCAGGGGTTCTTTCTGACCTAGGGACTGAACCTGAGGCTCCTGCATTGGCAGGCAGATTCTTTACCATCTGAACCACCAGGGAAGCCCCCAGATAGACTGAAAGTCCTCTATATTTGGGATATGTATTATTTAACAAGAAATACTCAATTCCACCAATTATCAATTAATTACCTTATGTTGACTGCATGATCAAAATAAGTCTTCATACAATACTAAGTATTTAAGTTCTCTAACAACTGTTTTTTTCTCCAAATATCTGTGAGTCTACAGACAGGCTCACAGATGGGGGCTGGGAAACAAGAAACAATGGTTGCTATATATCTGTAATCCCTAAGGAATCAAGATTTTGGGCCTTCTCAACACCTTTTCTCCCTTGAAGTACACAGCCCAAATTATGACTCATATGACATGGCATTATTCAACTGGATATGCTGAACTGAAATCTTCTATAATCTTTGGTGATCTCTGGAAAAACATTTTATTAACTCCTACTTTAACAAATCTTACACACTGAAATGTTTAAAATAAACAAACAAACCACAAAACATAAAGAAGATAAAAGTGAGGTTAAGTAATTTGGTAGTTATAGCACAAAAGACAAATCAACAACATTACATTTCTAATATATTGCCCACACTCCCCTTTTACATACCTAATGTTTTAAACTAAAAGGTCTTACTTTTTGTAATTTAACACTCCCAGTGCTTTCCCTTCTCTGTACTTTTGGTCATTTTATTCCCTTGATCTTCAACACCATCTCACTCTTTGCCTAGTTTTCCACCTAACCCAGCCCAATTTCCATGACTATAAATTATTTTTTCCTGCAGGGCTGCTTTCCTTCCAGAGGCTGGGGAAAATCCATCTCCTGGCCTTCACCAGCTTCTACAGGCTGTCTGCAACTTCCAAGCCAGCATAATCTCTCTCTCTCTTTTTACCTTTCTTACTTTCTTGTGGGATCTAATTTCCCCAAGCAAGGTTTGAACTTGGGCCCTTGGCAGTAACAGCTGAGTCCTGACTACTGGATTGCCAGGGAACTCCTGTGATTATAACCTCTGAATATGACAGCTCAGTTCTTTGTTCAGTACTTTTCTCATTTGACCTCTGTGAGCAGTTAACAATTTTTTGGCTTAAAGCACAACCTACTTTGCTAGTTCTTCTTCCCCTTGACAGCTTCTTCTTCCTTCTCTGGCCATGTAGTATATTACATTCTTTGTCCCACATTGTGTCACACATGCCCACTGAGAGAACCACCAAATTTGTATTTCTAGACCAAATCTTTTCTTGAGCTCCTGATCTATGGGATATTTGGATTAGACTTTGTATAGGCAACTCAAAATCATAATCACTGAAAATAAATTCTCTACTTTTTCCCCATTCCTTGAGTTTCTCTCTTAAAAACAAATAACCCTACATTTCCTTCTTGTAAGTTCTCAATAACTTAGTTTATTTTCCAGATCAAAACCTCAGCTCTTCTCTCTCACCTTTCAAATAGTTGTTCACCAAATCTATTCATAATAACATCAGTGCCATTAGGTTGACCCAGAGACACTTAATTTCTCACCTAGAATTTCTATCCCTAGTACCACAACCCATTCTGCCTTCCCTTCTTACCAGAATAATGTTTCTTTTTTTTAGGGAGTCCTTCCCACCCCCACCCCAGGTATAACTGATATACATTAGATTCAGGAATATAATAATTTGATATCTGTATACACTGTGAATGAAATAATGTTTCTAAAACATAAATGTGAAAACATTATGCCCTGAATGATCCCTCAATGCTTGCAGAATCAATGTAAAACTCTGTGTGCCACACAGTACCTTCTAAGATCTGGTCCTCATCTATTTCTCTGGCTTCACCTTCTTGACTCCTGGGCTCCATCTATGCCTAGTAATTTCCCTAAAGTGTCTTCGTGTCCTCTGCAACTTTGCTTATGCATGTATTTCTTGAAACACAAGCCAACTCCAATCTCAACCACTTGGAACTGGGGGACTTGGTCTTCAAGTCTTGAATCACGTGTTACCTCATCCACTGATGTCACCCTGATAACCCCTCAAAAGCAGAAATGCTCACTCTCAAATTTGTAACATCCTGGATTTAACCTTAGCATTCTACCTTATCTTCTATACATCAAAGCATGATTGTGTATTTATCACAGGTACTCATGTTTACGGAATGAATTACCTAAATAACATTTCTTCTTTTGAATTCATTCTGTAGAATTATTTTCTCTCTCTCTTATAGTCTAAAGCAGGTTATTTGTATCTCTTAAGCTACTGAGAACATTTTGCATTAAAAAATATTTTATTTCCCTCACAAAGTCATAAGTTATGTTTATCTATCCAGTTATCAGCACAACATCTTGCATACTTTGAATTACATTAGGAAAAAATTTAAAAGAAAAAGGAAACATTCCTATGTACACTTATGTCAGTAAATACTGTTCTGGAGTACATAAGCCAATAGATAATTATATAGATTCTCACTGTATACATATAAAAGCTCAAAAGGATAAATGATCAATGATTAAGGAAAAACCCTGGAATTTCTGTAGCAAGAAACTCTAGGAACTAAAAAAAAAATTTTTTTTAATCACTTATCAAATAAAATTACTTGGCAAACACAGGATCCAAATGTAATATAAGATAATTGGATATTTATTGATAATCTTGCCTGTATCTACCCAGTATTCATGGATTAAAGATCACATAGATAAAGCTGCAAAATATTTATGTTACATCCTTTCTTGAGTCTAACTCCACTATGCCAGATTTCCCCCTGGGATCTTCTCACTTTTAATAAGCAACTGAACCAGCCACAAATAAAGTTACTATTCCCAACTTCATCAGTAGCATCTGTTATTTCAACGGAAACTTTTGAAATACACACAATGCCACATGCAAATCCCCTGAGGGCTGAGCCACTTTATTCACAAGCATTCTTCTCAAACTGCTCTTTATTTCTGTCTTAGTTTTCTCTTATTTACACTTTTCCATTTAACACTGGTCACAAAACCATTTCGTCATTAAATTTTTGCATTGTATAACTGGCAATCGTTTAAATAAAACAAATTTTAGTAAAAGAATTTGCAAGTTAGGCATCAAATTGTTCATCTTATTTTAAATCAAATTAAATTTACCAGAAATTTTATATTTTTAAGTGTGTGTCAGTGATAAATGGGGATTTAACTTTTCTTTTTTTAGAGGTAGAGGAGGAAGAAGAAAGAGGAAATAAATACAGGTGCTTATGAGCACAGAGCTCTTGCAAAGCATATCAGTCATATAAAGTCATATAAAGGCTTCTGCGTAACCCCAAAGATACAGACAGACAGACAGACACACACACACACATACAGAATTCTCTCTCACTTCCATTCTTGCCACTCCCAAGGATTTAGAAAATAAACCACCTGCTTAAAAAATATTTGTTTAGAAACAAAAGACGCCTCAAATTACATTAACAAGAACAGAAAAGGAAAAACTATCAACAGAAAACGGTAAACACAGTCGGGAGTACACAAGTTGTTTTTTGTTCTTAAGTATCTACTATGGTGCCTATTCCTAACTTTCATCCTTTTCTGTCCAAAACGCAAAATATACAATATGGACACTTGAAACATTTGTAAATGACAAGCACACAACATTCAAATTTAATGAATAGGCTACTTTTTAAAAGGTATTATAGGTTTCTAGGAGAAGGCAATGGCACCCCACTCCAGTACTCTTGCCTGGAAAATCCCATGGACAGTAGAGCCTGGTAGGCTGCAGGCCATGGGGTCTCTAAGAGTCAGACACGACTGAGCGACCTCACTTTCACTTTCCACTTTCATGCACTGGAGAAGGAAATGGCAACTCACTGCAGTGTTCTTGCCTGGAGAATCCCAAGGACGGCAGGGCCTGTTGGGCTGCCGTCTATGGGGTCGCACAGAGTTGGACACGACTGAAGCGACTTACTTAGCAGCAGCAGCAGAGAAGATTTAAAGGCTATATAAATTTGGTAACAACCTGCTGGTAAAATTTTAACACCAATCTGGAAGCTATATTCTTTCAACCATCCTTCTATTTAACACTTCCCTGTCTACTTTCCAAATCCTTTTTCTTTACCTATCATTCACTTTGTATGTGAGCACATGTATGGTTTTCAGTGTCTGATTCTCTCTTCACTTTCTCCTTGGTGAAGTAAGTCACTTCAAAACAATTCATTTTTATTATTTTGGGGGCTGATATATTCTTCAAATCTCTCTCCAGATCTTAAGACCAAATATGTCCAGGCTTATATTTATAATTGTTTATAAGATATATCACATTTATATTACAGTCATTGCAAATAAAACATATCCAAAGCAAAACTCATTTTTACAACCCCACTTGAAACTGGCTCAAAATGCCTCCTTGCTGTTGTTAATGACTCAAAATGTAGGTTTATTTTCATCTTAAGCCAATGTTTCATCCCGTTATCCAATCAGGCTATGTCTTAAATTCGACAGCATATTCCATTACAATGTCTTTCTTTTTTTTTTCTTCTATTATTTTATTTATTTATTTTTTTCCCTATTTTACTTTATTTTACTTTACAGTACTCTATTGGTTTTGGCATACATTGACATGAATCTGCCATGGGTGTACACGAACTCCCAAACATGAACCCCCCTCCCACCTCCCACCCCATATCATCCCTCCATGACCCAATCAAAAAATGGGCCAAAGAACTAAATAGACATTTCTCCAAAGAAGACATATGGATGGCTAACAATCACATGAAGGGATGCTCAACGTCACTCATTATCAGAGAAATGCAAATCAAGACCACAATGGGATACCACTTCACACCAGTCAGAATGGCTGCGATCCAAAAGTATGCAAGCAATAAATGCTGGAGAGGGTGTGGAGAAAAGGGAACCCTCTTACACTGTTGGTGGGAATGCAAACTAGTACAGCCACTATGGAGAACAGTGTGGAGATTCCTTAAGAAATTGCAAATAGAACTGCCTTATGACCCAGCAATCCCACTGCTGGGCATACAATGTCTTTCTAAGCCAATATTCCAGTTTCCTTCCAGTTATCACCATACATTCACCACCTCAGATCTAGGATTGTTGTACTGTCCTTGTGCCTTCAACTTCAGATGATACATAACAGCTTTCTCTTTAAATATGTAATTTCCCACTTTATTGTAGTTTTTATCAAGAAATACATGCACATGGTTTTAAAAACTCCAATAATACTAAAAAAGTGTAAAAGAAAAAAACAGCAGTTCTCTCCCGTGCTGAGAGGAAAGTGCTGAACCCATTCTTGTGCTAAGCCCACTCCTCAGAGGCAAACAGTTTTAGTTCTATTTCTTTTGATACTTACCTGTATACTTCTAAATAATGTTCATTCTGATATGTATGGATTTATCTATTTCATGTGTTAATATCTAAATTCCTAATAAAGTAAAAGAAGATTCAGCTTTCTAATAACAATCTATCTGAATTTCTTTTTCCTCCATCTCCCCTCTCAGGTCAATATTCAGTTTATGGCTATATAGTAGTACACTGAGCTTCCCTGGTGGCTCAGTGGAAAGAATCCACAGATGCTCAACGTCACTCATTATCAGAGAAATGCAAATCAAGACCACAATGGGATACCACTTCACACCAGTCAGAATGGCTGCGATCCAAAAGTATGCAAGCAATAAATGCTGGAGAGGGTGTGGAGAAAAGGGAACCCTCTTACACTGTTGGTGGGAATGCAAACTAGTACAGCCACTATGGAGAACAGTGTGGAGATTCCTTAAGAAATTGCAAATAGAACTGCCTTATGACCCAGCAATCCCACTGCTGGGCATACAATGTCTTTCTAAGCCAATATTCCAGTTTCCTTCCAGTTATCACCATACATTCACCACCTCAGATCTAGGATTGTTGTACTGTCCTTGTGCCTTCAACTTCAGATGATACATAACAGCTTTCTCTTTAAATATGTAATTTCCCACTTTATTGTAGTTTTTATCAAGAAATACATGCACATGGTTTTAAAAACTCCAATAATACTAAAAAAGTGTAAAAGAAAAAAACAGCAGTTCTCTCCCGTGCTGAGAGGAAAGTGCTGAACCCATTCTTGTGCTAAGCCCACTCCTCAGAGGCAAACAGTTTTAGTTCTATTTCTTTTGATACTTACCTGTATACTTCTAAATAATGTTCATTCTGATATGTATGGATTTATCTATTTCATGTGTTAATATCTAAATTCCTAATAAAGTAAAAGAAGATTCAGCTTTCTAATAACAATCTATCTGAATTTCTTTTTCCTCCATCTCCCCTCTCAGGTCAATATTCAGTTTATGGCTATATAGTAGTACACTGAGCTTCCCTGGTGGCTCAGTGGAAAGAATCCACCTGCCAGTGCAGGAAATGTGAGTTCGATCCCTGGGTCGGGAAAATCCCATGGAGAAGGAAATGGCAACCCACTCCAGTGTTCTTGCTTGGGAAATCCCATGGACAGAGGAGCCTGGCAGACCACAGTCCATGGGGTCAGAAAAGACGCGGACATGACTTAGAGACTAAACACCAACCAGTGATACACTGTTTCCCCTCTTATACAATTCTTTAATTTTCCTGTTTAATACCAGCCTAGCTGTTTCATTTACATAGTCTGAAAAGTCTACTTACTACCATGCCAGCCACTAGCACCTCATCTCTCTGTTAGGCTAATATTTAGCTATCTTTATATCTCCAATATTAGGGCAGTTCGTTATCTTCAATAGCTCCAGTATTATGGGCTTCCCTGGTGGCTCAGAATGTTGCTAGTGGTTAAAAAACCAGTCTGCTAATATAGGAGACATAAGAGACACGAGTTCGATCCCTGGATTGGGAAGATTCCATGGAAGAGGGCATGGCAACCCACTCCAATATTCTTGCCTGGAGAATTCCATGGACAGAGGAGCCTGGCAGGCTACAGCCCACAGAGCTGCAAAGAGTCAGACACAACTGAAGCAACTTAGCACGCACGCACAAGAAAAATAGTCATTAACATTAATAACCTGGGTCCAACAGACCCTTTAATAATTGAAGTCATTTCACAAATAAAAGGTGATAATGAAAAACAATATGATCAGAAATCTTAAGAAGAACTTACACATGGCAAATCCAAATTATTATTTTATATATTTCTATTTTTAAAGTTAAATATACCTGAAATGTATAACATCCTGGAATACAACTGCTAGTCAGTTGTCATGTATGAACTTGGAGCACAACCATTTTGTAAATAATTAACACCACATTTCAACCCACAGAGCTGCAAAGAGTCAGACACAACTGAAGCAACTTAGCACGCACGCACAAGAAAAATAGTCATTAACATTAATAACCTGGGTCCAACAGACCCTTTAATAATTGAAGTCATTTCACAAATAAAAGGTGATAATGAAAAACAATATGATCAGAAATCTTAAGAAGAACTTACACATGGCAAATCCAAATTATTATTTTATATATTTCTATTTTTAAAGTTAAATATACCTGAAATGTATAACATCCTGGAATACAACTGCTAGTCAGTTGTCATGTATGAACTTGGAGCACAACCATTTTGTAAATAATTAACACCACATTTCAAATATCTCTCTTCTTTGCTCCATAATTACAAAATATTTTTACTTTTTGATTTATAAACACCAATTAGAATGACCAATCAATTTTTTTCACTTTCATATTATCTATTTCCTTCCAGTCACCCCTGCAAACACATATGCCTTCAGCATCTGTCCATTTGAAACAAATCATAGCAAGTGAATTTTGGTACACAAGTATCATAAAATGTGAAATAATACTGCCACACATCCCCTTATCAAAGCTGGATGGTACAGATTCTTGCATAAAATACTGTGTAGCAAAGAACTTCCTGTTGTTTGAATGACTAGATGAGAATACTCTATTTCCTTTCTGCATTTAAAAGGTCAAGTTCATCACATTATTAAAGTCTAGATACTACAACTTGTCTCTTTGCGTTCATGTTCTGATTCATCTAATAACTGTAAAATGTCTTTCTCTGTTAATTTTCTTTTATTTGCCAGTTTGGGCAGAAAATGTAAAATTCTGGATTTTTTTTAACTTTGTTCAATGAAAGCTAAAAAAAAAAAAGTAACTTCAGACTTCTTTTATACACTCATGAAAGATAATGCAGTACTCTGGGCATCAAAATAAGGAAACTGAAGGATGATCAAACAGTGAAGATTTATTTCACTATTACATAATCATTCTAGCAATTCCCTCATTCTGTTGTTTTTAACTAGTTTAACTTTTTTTTAATGCATAGTTGGAATAATTGATGAGTATGATAAAATTATTCTTAGAATGATGAAATAGTAAAATGCTTTAAGATATGGCAGTATCTTAGATTTACAAAAAGAACCAAGGACCCATTTAGTAATTCTGGGATAGAATGAGTTTTAGTCTATTAAGAAAAGTAAATTTTTTCTCTGTTCTCTGGAAGGTCTCTAAGAAAGAATAAAAGTCATGAAATATACATTCTTAGAAACAGTTAAAAATGCTCACAAAAGAAACAAACTCAAACCAAATCAAATGAACCTGATGGTATACTGAGGGTTAAACTAAACATTATTCTCAGCTCTTACAATAATAAACATTATTCATTCAATAAATAATTACTGCCATATTGAGGCACCATTCTAGTCCTTGAGCTCCATTAACAAAATAGAGATTGCTGCCCCCATAAAACTTAAATTCTAGTGTCTCTCTAGGGTAGAGAGACAATAAACAACAAATATAACAAATAAGTAAATGATGTGTGTTAGTAATAAATGCTTTTGAAAAAAGAAAAAGAGCATGGTAATGGTAATTGGTAGTATTGGATATCAACTATAATTTTACATAAGGTGGACAGAATAGATCTCATTGATATTTAAGCAAAAACCTAAAGAAAGGAGACCAGGGAATTAGCCATGCAGTTCTGGGATATCCCAGGCAGTAGGAACAGACAAAGCAGTCCTTAAACCAAGTATATTCTTGGTTGTGGTTGATGAACAGCAGGGAAGCCAGTGTGGTTAGAGCAGTAAAGCAGGGGGAGGTGAGGTCAAAGAAGTACAGGGTTGCCAGTTTATGAAGGGCCTTGAAGGCTTTATACAGATACTTGCCTTTATTCTAAGTGACATGGGAAGTCAATGGAGGATTTTGAGCAGAGGAATGATATGATTTGACTGACAATTTAAAGAATCCTTCTGTTACGATTAAAAAGTGAAGGCAAGTAAAGAAGTAGGGAGACCAATTAGGCGGCGATTGCAATAATTCAGTCAAGTAATGATGATACCAGGATGGCAGCATAAGATGTGCTGAGAAGTGAAGGAATTCTGAATATATTCTGAAGGTACAGTCAATGAGATTTCCTAATCAACTGAATGCGAATGTAAGAAAAGACGAGAGTCAAGGATGACTCCTACTCCAAGCAACTAAAAGGGTACAGTTAATGCAACTAAAACCTGTAGATGAAGATGCTTATGGGGAAAGATGAAATTCATTTTGAACAAATTGGATTTTTGATACTTATTAAACATCCAAATTACAATACTGAATAGGCTACTGGATATACCAGTCTTAAGTCTGATAGACCTGAACTGGAAATATAGACTTATTGATTATGGCATGGAGACAGGACTGGGTGACTGCACCAAGGGAATGAGTACAGGAAAAGAATAAAAAAGGAGCAAGGATTTAGAAGCAGTCATCAGTGAGGTGGGAGGAAACCTGTTGGGAGGAAGAGGAGATGCCCTGTAAGCCAGCTAAAGAAAATGTATCCGAGAAGAGGTGCTGTCAGTTATGGGGAATGCCATGATAGAACAGGGTAAGATAAAGGTTGAGAGCTGACTCTTGTAATTATTAGCAAATTACTGTTCATCTTGATAAGAGAAGTTTGAATGAAGCACTGAGGCAAAAACTCTACTGAACTGAAGAGAAGTGGAGGAGAGAGACTCGAGGCAGAAAACAGAGACAACTGTTTGAGCAGTCTGACTATAAAATACTCATCTAAAACATGGTAACTTATTACTTTAAAACTTTTACCATCTAATGACACCTGGTGACTCAGTATGTGGAGGAGAATTTGGATATCACATGGAAGACAAGCCCCATAAGCTACCCAAGTTTTGATTTAGCTTCAGAAAGATTACTGACAGAATTGTCTTTAAATCCAAAACACAAATACTCACCAATGGACCTACAATAACTATTACTCAAAACTGAGATGGCTGGAGAACAGCAAGAAGTTATGGAGATTTTATTATGTATATATTATTATAAAAAATTTTGAATTCAAAAGAAAACAAAACTTAAAAACCCATTTTAGTTGTTAATACTTTTATTCCCCATTTTTTTAGGATAGATAATACTTAAAACCAAATGTTCATCTTGAGTTTTGAGGAAATGCTAATGTGCATTATCTCCAACAAACAAAACATGCACAATACATAAAGAATGTTCCTTTCCAAATTCCACTAACAGACCCTTCCAGAGAAAGAAAATCCAGATCCTTTTTAAAAAACACAGAAAAGCTCAGTGCTCTGTGATGACCTGGAGGGGTGGAATAGTGGTGTGGGAAGGAGGCTCAAGAGGGAGAAGAATATATGTATACATATAGCTGATTCACAACATTGTACAGTAGAAACTAATACAATAATGTAAAGAAATTATATTCCAATAAAAAATACAGAATATAAGAACAGCTAATACATAAAGAGCTTATTCTATGCTAGGTACTGTATTAAGCATTTTTACACTTTTTTTTTTCTAATTTAACCCTCACAACAATCTTATAGAGGCAGCTATTATTATTTTCACTACACAGATGAAAAAAGGTGAGGTTTATGTGAGGTTTTAAATAATTTGTCTAGGCCACAAAACTTGTAAGTGGCAGACCAGAGGCTTACTTCTAAACCATACTTTTAACCAACATGCTCTTATCATCCCCTAAATTATTTTTAGGATGAGTCTCTGGTTTATTTGGTAATAAAATTGTTACCAAAATCCCCACAATATTATCATTTTATCATGTAGCACACAGCAATCAACGTGAAAACAACTTGCACTCTTCCACTTTTTAATATAGGACTGTATTCTGAAAGGAATAATGGTATTATCTGAAGAGCAATGCTGGTCCTTTATAAAATTTGATAAAAATAATGTCCCAACTTTCCAGTTATGGTCTACAAGGGGGCAGGAACCATTTTCTTATCACAGTACCACTTGTACCTCTATAGCCCTAATGGTGTCTGGCAGATAGTAGAAAGTCATAAATATTATTTAATGAATAAAATTGGAAAAACCAAGTGATCCTTAAAAAAAGATGTCATCTGTTTTATTGGTCTTTAAAAATTAACTGAGATCTATCCATGGCATTGGTTAGCTCTTCTATTTACATGTAAGCATCAACTAATGAGTGATTGATTCATAGCTTGCTCAACTATGATTTTGATTTCTAAAAAATTACAGCCAAAAAGAACAATGTTGCTTTTTATAGGCCAAAGGAACAGATCCTCCCCAAAATCTGCTCTAAACTTATAATGCCACAATCTACCTGCAGTAGGATCCAATAGTGAAAAATAAAGAGAGGAAGAAGAAAAGACAAGGAATAGAAAACAGTGAGAGAAGAAAAAGTTAGAAAATAACAAAAGAAAAAGGGAAAGAAAGAAATCATTCTTTTCCCAGATTTACTGAGGTATAATTGACAAGAAAGAAATGATCTTTTAAAAATACCCATTTTAGAATAAAAGAGAAGCAGTTTATTGTGCATGTAAACATCAGATATGAATTGAAATCTAGGTTCTTCCAAAACATACTGAATAATTTTGTATTAATCATTTAAATTCTCAACTTCATTTTCTCATTTGTGAGCATGGACCTAGCCCCTGAATCACCTTTTAAAATAAATTCTTACTTTTTTCTCTCAGGAACCAACCCAAATGGTACCTGCTTGCTCAAAGTCCTTGTCAGAAACCAATCCCTCTGGATTATTTTCTCTATGAATTCTAGTGTTTTACAAAATCTCCATAAATTCCCATCCACACTAGACAGATGGATATACTTAAGAAAGTTTTGATAATAAAATCTTCTTTAAAACTAAATCCTAACCTTGTAAATAGAAATACAAATTAGCAACATATGTTAAATATTTGTTAGAAACGTACACAGTTCATGGCCCCTGGGAATACACACTACTCTCCACCTCAGAAAGACCATGACTATTTATATATAATCTCTATGCAGTATGCACTACTGAGGCCTACTAGGCAAGGTTAAAGTGGGATTTTCAACAAGGCTCACAAGTCCTGAGGTTAAATACACATGAATTAAGGATGTTTAATCCAATTTAAGATACCATCTTTTCATATTTAAAGCAGCTTCCCTTAAACAGGAAAAATACAAAATACATGAGCTGGCTCTGACAGCAAAGCTCCTGCAGAGGTAATGTAAAGGGCCAGTTTTTTTAAAACCACTTAAACATATACTGTGTTTACTTTCATTTCCAAAACATATATGTCCTGTTAAAACCAAACTACTTTAATGAAGTAAAAAAGCTATATATATATATAAAAAGAAACTTAGCAGATTTCAAAACTTAACAAACATCATTGCTTAAATATAATTAGGACTAGCTACATAAAATGAGAAGGCCTAGGTTTTTTGGAGTGTGTGTATAAACACACATAAATCTGTACACACAGAGAAAACAGTTAAACAGTTTCTACCTGTTTCTGTGTACTCCCTTTCAGATATTGTTCCCCTAGAGTCTTGGCCTCTGTTGCTTTCTAACTTGAATTCACAAAACTCAATGGCTCGTGATTTTCAAAGCTTAGGGCTACGTTTGCAGAACAAAGTCGCTTTCTCTCTCTCTGTTTTTTTTTTTTTTTGGTGGGTACAAGTATGGGGACCACAGGAACAGTTAAATTCATGGCATGGCTGGTCTACCACACAGTCGGGGGAATTTTTTAAATAGAGCCTGTCACTCTCTTGGCCCATCAATGGGATTTCCTTCTCAAACTGCTGATTCGTTCAGGTATACAACAGAGGAAATTTCAGTTAACCTTTGTTTCACCCCAGGGAAAAATCTGTCTGAAAGTATAAAATGAATAGATTAAAAAAAAAAAAAAAAAGCAGCTCAGCCACAGGGCCATTCTCCTAGTATTCACTGCAGCTTAAGTTAAACAGTAAAAAGGGACAGCGGAATGTTTCATTCCCAATGGAAAATCTGAGCACAATGTAGGACTTGGAGATCAGTAGGTCACAATTTATTTTGATGACTAAACCAAACCAACTGTCCTTTTTCTGTTTAATAAACTTGAAAAATTCCCCTTCTGATAATTTTATGAATCAGTTATTTTTTCATAACACCATTACCCTACAATTTGACAGAGGTGCCTATAACAAAGTTTGCATCCTCAATTTTTTTAAAACAACAAAAAAGTAACTCAAGAATAAAGTAGTATAATGGGGAGAAGGGGAAAGTAGGGATAGAATAAATCAGCTTCTTATTAAATTTTGTTATCTGTTTTAAAATAAAAATTCAAGTGGGTAAGGGCAAAAAAAGGAGACTGTTTTTCCATTATAAAGTTCTCTGTTTTCAAACAATGGGAATATTTGGAAAAGCTACAGTAAGATTTAGATGTGAAATCTTGTGGTGAGGAATAAAAACAAAGAAAACAACATAAAATTTATTTCCCCTGAAATTAAGATAATTTAGAATTTATATATAGAGACATATAAAATTATAAAAATATTTTAAAAATATAAATTTTAGGATGGGGAGGATATACACTAGCTACCTAGTCTTCATTTCTCGCAAATGATTTCTGAACCTCATGGAACAGAAAAAGCATTGTTCTATCAATACTTTTTACACATATTAACATGCATAATTCCTATACATTAGCTATAAACAGACAGCGCACCTATTAAAAACAATAGCAGGATACACTTTGCCTCTGGGACTAACGTCATGACTCAAGGCTTTCTTGCTTAAATTTTCTTACCATCTTTTTTTGAAAACATTTTGGGGGTGATAAAATACAACGTAATATTTACCATCTTAGCCATTTCTAAGTGTACAGTAGACATTAAGTACATATTATTGTGCAACCATCATCATTACCCATCTCCAGAACTTTTTTAATCTTGCAAAAGTGAAGCTCTCTACCCATCAAACAATATTTTACAAATTTTTGATGGAGAAATTGGAAAATATGTTCTTGTTCTACTAACAAGTTCTCTGCTCCTGAAAGTGTAGCTGTGCTCATAAAATCATAATTCATTCAGAAGAGACTGGAAATAAGATGGTTATCGGACATCTTGCTCAAAAGGGTTAAGACAGAAGAGAGAGACTTAAAAGGTGGAAGGAAAGTGGAACCCTGTGACCTTAAGAAATACACACTGGATCAAAGACAAAGTGGATGTCTTTATTACAAAGCAAGACTTTAAGTACAGACTATTAAAGAACATTTACCTATATCTGCACATTTTAATAACCAAAAGAAATCATAATTCATCTCTTTTGTCAAAGAGTTCTCTCAGCATTCTTACCTAGGAAACAGAACCAGCTAGATAAGTAGATTGGTTACTGGGAACTGAGGGGAAATCATTACTAAGTGTCTATGTGAGATTAAGTACAATTACATGTGGTAAGAGATATATTTAAAGGCCTAGAGGAGGACTTCTCTGGTGGTCCAGAGGTTAAGAATCTGCCTTCCAACCAAGGGACATAGGTTCAGTCCCTGGCAGGGGAACTACAAAGTCACATGCTGTGGGGCAACTAGCGAAGCTCATGTGCTGCAGCAAAGACCCAGCACAGCATGACTGAATCAATGAATAAATAAGTCAATAAATACCTAGAGGATATTTTACCAGTTTTTTTCTGAAAATCTGTTCTCTGTACCAGAAAAAGTGAAAGTGAAAAGTCGCTCAGTCATGTCCGACTCTTTGCAACCCCATGGACTATGTAATCCCTGGAATTCTCTAGGTCAGAATACTCGAGTTGGTAGCCTTTCCCTTCTCCGGGAAATCTTTCCAACCCAGGGATTGAATCCAGGTCTCCAGCACTGCAGGCAGACTCTACCTACCTGCTTGACATCATATATAAATAAAGCCCTCTATACTCTATGTAACAGTCTGTAGTCACTGTTCTCTACAGAAACAAAAATACAAGTCTGCTCTGTTCTTTGTTTTTACAACAGCATTTTTAATGGTAAATGCTCTGAAATGAACCCTGGTGGCTCACTGGTAAAGAATCTGCGTGAAATGCAGGAGACCAGATTTGATCCCTGCATCAGGAACATCCCCTGGAGAAGGAAATGGCAACCCACTCCAGTATTCTTGCCTGGAGAATCCCCGTGGACGAGGAGTCTGGCGGGCTACAGTCCATGGGGTTATAAGGAGTCGGACATGACTGAGCATACACATTCTCTTACATAACTGTAATACAAATATAAAAAATCAGGAGAAAAACTGTTATACAGCAGTGTCATCAAATCTAGGTTTATTTGGATTTTGCCAGTTGGGGTCACAAAGAGTCAGACATAACTGAGCAACTAACACAAAGAAAAACAAAAATATAAGTCTGGTTTTATGATAGCATTCTAATGGTAAATGCTCCTAAATGAACCCATCAGAAACACTAAAAACAAAGATAGTTCAGTTCAGTTCAGTTGCTCAGTCGTGTCCAACTCTTTGCAACCCCATAAATCGCAGTATGCCAGGCCTCCCTGTCCATCACCATCTCCCAGAGTTCACTCAGACTCACGTCCATCGAGTCAGGGATGCCATCCAGCCATCTCATCCTCGGTCATCCCCTTCTCCTCCTGCCCCCAATCCCTTCCAGCATCAGAATCTTTTCCAATGAGTCAACTCTTCTCATGAGGTGGCCAAAGTACTGGAGTTTCAGCTTTAGCATCATTCCTTCCAAAGAAATCTCAGGGTTGATCTCCTTCAGAATGGACTGGTTGGATCTCCTTGCAGTCCAAGGGACTCTCAAGAGTCTTCTCCAACACCACAGTTCAAAATAATATAAAAGTTATTTTAAGAAACACCAAGATTAAAAAGTATGTTAAAATGGCAGGAATCCATGGGAGGTAGAAGATTCCAAAATTCCAAAGATTCCATACAGCAGACTGAATGAATTAACAGACTTATATAAAAGTAACAATACTTCGGCACTCTGGATCATAAAGTCCAAATAAACAGATGATAAAAATTCAAGAGAAATCAAGTAAGATTTATGAGCCAGGGGTGGGATGGGATTAAAGGCGGATAAGATGAAAGCAGCGGGTGGCAGTGGTGGTAGAGAAATAACACAGCAAAAGCAAGCATTTAAAGAACTTCTTAAATGTTCTATCAACTCTGGAAAAGAATGCATACTCTGCTACTGGGTTTTGTGGTCTTTATGTGTCCATTAGATCAAGGTGGGTGACAGTATCATTCTGAACTATGTCCTTATCCTTTTTTGTTGGAGTGTAGCTGATTTACAATGTTGTGTTATATCCTTATTCTTAATCTAGCACTTCGATCAATTACTGAGAAATGGGATATGTATCAATATATCTGATTATGACAGTGGACTTCTCTTACTCCCTTTAATCCTGTCAAATTTTGCTTTATCTATTTTGAAGATTTGTTTGATTTTTGTGCCTTTCCTGATGACTTGATCCTTTAATTTTCCTGAAATGTCTTTGTTTTTTTCTAATACTACTCTTTGTTTCAGAAGTCTACTTATCTAATATTAATATGACCACTACAGTTTTCATGTGCTTACTTTAAGCATGTCACATTTTTTATCGTTCCTGTATTTATAAAAACTTCTCATGTTTGGTTTTTAACAATTTGACTGAGTCTCTTGAACATATTCAATTTTATTTTTCACCAATTTAGGGAGTTCTTTCCCATTATATACATTTTCTGCCCATTTTCGTTCTTCTTTCCTTCTGAGACAGCAATGACACTTTTTATATTGTTTTTAATCTTTTATTGTTTCATAATTCCCTCAGGTTCTGCTTTTTAAAATTTATTTTCAGAATATTTTTTGTCTCTTTTACAGACTAGATAATTTTGGTCTTCAAGTTCGTTGACATTTTCAATCTGTTATTAAGCTCATCCAGTTAACTTCTGTTATGTCAGATAATGTATCTAACATCCTTGAACACAGTCAGTATGACTTCTTTAAAATCCCTGTCTGCTAATTTCAAGACTTGGGTCATCCCAGAGTTAGCGTTCATTAATTGCCTTTACTTACGTATGCATGGAACAACAGACTGGTTCCAAATAGGAAAAGGAGTACGTCAAGGCTGTATATTGTCACCCTGCTTATGTAACTTATATGCAGAGTACACCATGAGAAATGTTGGGCTGGAAGAAGCACAAGCTGGAATCAAGATTGCTGGGAGAAATATCAATAACCTCAGATATGCAGATGACACCACCGTTATGGCAGAAAGTGAAGAAGAACTAAAGGGCTTCTTGATGAAAGTGAAAGAAGAGAGTAAAAAAGTTGGCTTAAAGCTTAACATTCAGAAAATTAATATCCTGGCATCCGGTCCCAACACTTCATGGCAAATAGATGGGGAAACAGTGGCTGACTTTATTTTTCTGGGCTCACTGCAGATGGTGACTGCAGCCATGAAATTAAAAGACGCTTGCTCCTTGGAAGGAAAATTATGACCAACCTAGACAGCATAGTAAAACGCAGAGACATCACTTTGCCAACAAAGGTCTGTCTAGTCAAGGCTATGGTTTTTCCAGTGATCATGTATGGATGTGAGAGTTGGACTATAAAGAAAGCTGAGCACCGAAGAATTGATGCTTTTGAATTGTGGTGTTGGAGAAGACTCTTCAGAGTCCACTGGACTGCAAGGAGATCCAACCAGTCAAGCCTAAAGGAAATCAGTCCTGGGTGTTCATTGGAAGGACTGATGTTGAAGTTGAAACTCCAATACTTTGGCCAACTGATGCAAAGAGCTGACTCACTGGAAAAGACCCTGATGCTGGGAAAGATTGAGGGCAGGAGGAGAAGGGGATGACAGAGGATGAGATGGTTGGATGGCATCACCAACTCAAAGGACATGGGTTTGGGTGGACTCCGGGAGTTGGTGATGGACAGGGAGGCCTGGCGTGCTGCAGTTCATGGGGTCACAAAGAGTCAGACACCACTGAACGACTGAACTGAAGTACGCATGAAATTCTTCAGTTTCTCCATTTGTCTGGTAATTTTGGATGATATCCTGAACCTTGTGAATGACACTTTGTAGACTATGGATTCTGTTAGGTTCCCTTGAAGAGGGCTGTTGTCTGTTCAAGGGTCCAAAATTTGGCAAATATTTACATGCATAATTTGGGCTTTTCTCTCTGTGAATTCCCCTTCATGGTCCAGCTGCTCTAGAAGCCTCTCTCTTCTGATTCCCAAGATCAGTTAAGACTGAATTTCTTTCAGAGTTCTAGCCACTCCCATGCTATACCAATTAGTGACTGCCCTCAGGCAAAAATCCATAAAAACAGGAAACTCACCCAATGCTGTTCCTTTACCCCAAATGTTGACTCCCTATCAGTTTCTACCTGCTTTTGGTTGGTCTCCAGTACCTTTAGATATTTTATGTTTTTAAGTATTAAGGTATGCTTTAAAGGGATGAATGTGTGAAAAGACTGTATTATATATATAAACATTTATATTATAGTACTTTGTCCAGAGTATAATTATCTATGGGGAGGTTGGCCCATTATGAACAGTTCTGCCATTACCGGAAGCAGAACTATGGGACTGCTTTTTTAGCATGGTGTTGTAATATTCTTTTTAATCTTTTTTTCCTTAGCTTTATTCAGGTAAGGATTGAGTTTATATTCTTGACTGCTCTGTCCCTTTCCCCTAGAGCAAAGGCCTTGTCACATAATAAGGGGTGTTCTATAAATATTTGTTGAATGAATGGATGAGGAAATAGGTCAAAGTGATAATTATCAATAAACATCAGAAAATTCCAAAGAGGAAGAGGGTACTTTGGGTTGGCATGATTAGCAATTTCTCATCATTTAAGAGACCTGGCTTTCTTCTTGGAGGCAAAGAAATCTACCCCTAGTTTCCAAATTTGATGCATTATTTATAGGATTTAGATTGTTTTAAACCATAGCTTCTTGTTTTCTGGATAACTCCAGTCACGAGTTTTATTATTCAGGGGTCCCATACTGAATATAAATCCTTTTCATCAGAGAAAATGTTACATTTTAGTTCTCTGGGCAAATTAATTATGATTTACTATTTTAGGCCACCTTCTAAATTCCTGGGATAATTATATGAGATTCTAATTTTCAAAACATTCATTTGCAAATAGCTCATGAATACCACCCAATTTCCCAAAAGACAGTATGAAAATGAACACCCTAAATGATGAGGAAGGCAATTACCATCTATTGAGGCACTGCTAGGTGAAAAGCTCTATAATAAGTGCTTTATCTCATTTAATCTTCTCAATTACCCTATGACATGGATATTATTACCAACTATTTACGGATATGTAAACTAAAGCTAAAAGCTGGCCAAGGTCACACAGTAGGTACAGAATAGAGCATGAATTAAAATTTGATAAGTTTTGACTATACTGAAATTAAGCACTTCTATTCATCAAAAAACAAAACATCCTATTAAGAGAGTAAAAAGGCAAACCACAGACTGGCAGGAGATATCTGTCCAGCATATAAAGGATTCACATCCAGAATATATAATAAACGCCTGTAAGTCAGGACAAAAAAATAGGAAAACTAACAAAAGACTTGATGAAAGTGAAAGAGGAGAGTGAAAAAGTTGGCTTAAAGCTCAACATTCAGAAAACTAAGATCATGGCATCCAGCCCCATCACTTCATGGCAAATAGATAGGGAAATAGTGGAAACAGTGGCAGACTTTACTTTTTTGGGCTCCAAAATCACTGCAAATGGTGACTGCAGCCATAAAATTAAAAGACTCTTACTCATTGGAAGTAAAGCTATGACCAACCTAGACAGCATATTAAAAAGCAAAGACATCACTTTGCCAACAAAGGTCCATCTAGTTAATAGTTAAGGCTGTGGTTTTTCCAGTAGTCATGTATGGATTTGAGAGTTGGACTATAAAGAAAGCTGAGCACTGAAGAATTGATGCTTTTGAATTGTGGTGTTGGAAAAGACTTTTGAGAGTCCCCTGAACTTCAAGGAGATCCAACCAGTCCATCCTAAAGGATGAATATTCATTGGAAGGACTGATGCTGAAGCTTAAACTCCAATGGTCACCTGATGCAGAGAGCTGACTCATTTGAAAAGACCCTGATGCTGGGGAAGATTGAAGGCAGGAGGAGAAGGGGACGACAGAGGATGAGATGGTTGGATGGCATCACTGACTCAATGGACATGAGTTTGAGTAAACTCGGAGTTGGTAACGGATAGGAAGGCCTGGAGTGCTTCAGCCCATGGGGTCGCAAAGAGTCGGACACGACTGAGCAACTGAACTGAGCAAGACTTACCAAAAAAAAAAAAAGCCCTTCCACAAACGAGGGTATCTAAATACCAACAAACATGAGAACATTAACAATCTTTAGTGCTGGCAATGATACAGACTATAGCAACTCTTATAATCTCTTGGTTAGAATGTAAACAGGTACAACCACTTTGGAAAAAATGTTTGTCATTATCTATTAAAGTGGAGGATATGCATACCACAGAATAAATCAATACTAGTCCTAGGTATATTCCTGAAAGAAACGCAAGACATGCACATTAGGGGCAATATTGTTAGCAACAGACAAAACGTCCATTTACAGGAGATGGATAAAACTCTGGTATGGTCATAAAATGACATATCTTGCATCAACTGACGACCAACAAAATGAACCACAGCTACATAATGTTATATAAAGGAAGGCAGACATACACAAAATATACATCCTATAAGTCCATGAATACAAACCTCCAAAAACAGGCAAATCCAGATAATAGTTCAGGGACTACAGCAGTGATAAAACTGTAAAGAAAATCAAGGAAAGTATTCTCTCTAAAGTCAGGCAATCTTTTGGAAGAAGGCAAAAGTCATGATCAGGGAGGGGGATACTAAGGGCTTCACTGTGTTAGTAATATCCTATATTTTACTGAAGTGATGATGACATGAGTTGCTATATAACCATTCATCAAAGTAGATGTTAAATTTGAGAAGAACATGCTTCCCTAGTTATTAATTATTAGTATAACGTTCTAATACTTAAGACAGTGTGTTTCAGGTACATGAATGGATAGGTAGTTCACGGAAAGACTTGCATTCGTAAACTTGATATATGACACTACTGTCACTGCATGGGGAACCAAGGTTATTCCATAAACGGTGCTCAGATAATGGGAAAAAAGAAAATTGAAATTTATCTCTCACCATATACAAAATTCATTTTTTGGCATATACAAAAAAAATTCCAAGTGGATTAAAATCCTAAATATGGAAAGCAAAATTTTTTTAATTGTGTAAGAATAAAAAATATATTTTAAAACCTCAGAAATGGGAAGGATCTTTAAAGAACAGACTATTAAGGAAAAGACTAACCGATAAAATAACTACATTGAAATTTAAAACTTTTACATACCAAAAGACACACATCACTAACAAATGATATATAGTTGGTAGTTTAGATAAAATTGTATCAATACAAATTTATGAAGTTGACAGCTGCACTATGGTTACATAAGAGAAGATCTCCATTCTTAGAAAATATACACTGAAGTATTCAGGGGTAAAAGAACAGACACGATATATTTAACTTACAAAAGGTTCAGAATATACATATACATACAATACATAGATATATAGATAAACATATAGACAGTGTGATTAATAAAACAATTGGAAGAAAATATAAATAACTGAACCTGGATAATGGGTATAGAGGTATTCTTTGTATTATGCTATTTTTATTTTTGTAACTTTTTATAAATTAGAAATTACTTCCAAAGAAAAAGTGATGCTTTTTTTTTCTAAAGATATCATTAAGAAAAATAAAAAGAAGCCATAGACTGGGAGGAAATGTTAGTAATGCATATAGCTGACAAAGGGTTCATATCCAGAAAATATAAAAATTTCTATAAATCATTAAGGGAAAGAAAAGACAACACATAGGGAAAAAGCTGGCAAAAGACAGAAACAGGCAATTAACAGAAGAAACATGGAAGAATGATGCAAGATCCAATAAACATACGAAATNTCATGTATGGATGTGAGAGTTGGACTGTGAAGAAAGCTGAGTGCAGAAGAATTGATGCTTTTGAACTGTGGTATTGGAGAAGACTCCTGAGAGTCCCTTGGACTGCAAGGAGATCCAACCAGTCCATTCTGAAGGAGATCAACCCTGGGTTCTTTGGAAGGAATGATGCTAAAGCTGAAACTCCAGTACTTTGGCCACCTCATGCGAAGAGTTGACTCATTGGAAAAGACTCTGGTGCTGGGAGGGATTGGGGGCAGGAGGAGAAGGGGACGACAGAGGATGAGATGGCTGGATGGCATCACTGACTCGATGGATGTGAGTCTGAGTGAACTCCGGGAGTTGGTGATGGACAGTGAGGCCTGGCATGCTGCGATTCATGGGGTCGCAAAGAGTCGGACACGACTGAGTGACCGAACTGAACTGAAGAATTGTTCATCTGTGGTTTTCTATTTTTTCTATCAATCTATAATTAAACTTACAAAAACACTCTGATTTCCCCTCATTAAAGTACATTCTGACATGTAATTCCTGCCCACCCCACCAAAATCTTCTTAAATAAAGGAAACTTCACATATTAAGCATTTGGGAAGATCATTCCTATTTTCTTGGATGAACTATATAAATGAAATAGGTTGAATCTTTTCAGTTTAAAAAAAGGAATTAAGGTATTGTATTTTATTATATTGCTGTAGAAAGCAAAAGTTCCTACTCTTTTCTTCTGAAGTCTCACTTTCAAGATATCAAAGTGGTATGAGATTTGGGAGGGGGTGAGAGAAAGACAGAATCCCAGAAAAAGAGATTGATTTGAAGACAAGCAAAGAGGTAGAGAAATATGGAAGAAACAGTTTGGCTCATGGAAGAGTGCTCTGGCATACAGATTGGAAAAACAGACTAGAGTCAAATTACTGAGAGGCTTAAATTCCAGGCTGAACAGGTTATATTTAATTTCTAGGCAACGAGGAGCCACTGAAAGATTTTGAAACAAGAAAGCCATGATGATATCTCTACCATAGGAAGGTCAGCCCAAAAGCAATGTGGAAAGAACTTAAAAGTAGGAAAGTGACAGATTATCATTGTAATAGTCTACCACAGCAGTAGCATGGGGAAGGTAAAAAATGCAGGGCATTATCTAAGTAGAATCCGTAGGATTTGGCCTTTTCCAGAGAAACATATACAAGACTTGAATAACACCGTTTCATTAAAGATGAAATTAGAAATAATAAGTAAAAACAAACCTAGAAACAACAAAGGTGAATTGAATTGGGGGTCGGGGGAAGGGGGAACATTCTTTTGGGATCTTTGGCAATGTCTTCTACTCTGATCTTAAGAAGTAAATAATTTAGTCCTGTGAAGTAGTCACATGATTCAAACTGAACACTTTACCTACCTTTTTAAAACTGAGGGCATGAAAGGCAGAAGCCAAATAAAAGAAGATTCAGTCTCATATAGTTAAAAAAAAAAAAAGAAGTGTCATATGTTTCTTAATTCTGTCTGCTGAAAGGCTCCTTTCTCAAGGGTATCACCTAGGGAAGACTCATAATTGATAAACGGATAGCTGCAGTTCTTTACCAGGAGGAAGAACATCTGTTTTCTCTCCTGATGGGATACAGGTTTCCTAGGCTACCTATTCTATACCCTACACTGCCATACACAATTCAGAAACACAAACTCAAATGTGGGAATACACAATCAAAGCTTATTTTGTTACAACTTAACATTAGAAGAGCCTGGTTTTGTACTTCAAACACGTCTTTTAACAGCCTTTTTCACAGACAATTTCTTCTTCTCTGATCAGAGTTCAAGACTAACTGTCATGGAGAGGTCTAAAGAAAACAGTAGGTTTTCCTAAGGGATCCTAAGCATTAGCAAGCATAGATTAAAAAAAAAATTTTAAGTACATTTTTATTTTTACAAGTAATTCCATTTTACATTTTTGTGCCACTTAACAGTTACAAAATGCTTTTAATACTCCAACTTTCATAAGCATCCATTAAGGACACTACTATTTTCTATTTTTTCTATTTTATAGAAGAAACTTAACAAGTTTGTCACAAAACTAGTAAGTGACACCGCAGGGGCTCAAAATCAGGTGTTGAAACATTTAAATGATTTCACCATTGAAGACAAATAGAAATTTTATAAGGTTTGAGATTTTTAATATCAACGAAAGAATTTTGGGCTCACATTTTTCCATGGTCACCAAGCTCATGTCAGGTCTTAACCATGTATAAAGTGAAAGTCGCTTAGTTGTGTCTGACTCTGCGACTCCATGAACTATACAGTCCATGGAATTCTCCAGGCCAAAGTACTGGAGTGGGTAGCCTTTTCCTTCTCCAGGGGATCTTCCCAACCCAGGGATCGAACCTGGTTCTCCCGCATTGCAGGCATATTCTTTATCATCTGAGCCACCAGTGAAGCCCTAACTATGCATAAATCTTTACTAAGACAACACAGACTAGTTGGGAAATGAGATGGCATATGATCTGCTCCTAACTGAATAACTACCTCCTACAATTTTGACTAGATTTTCAAACTTTCTAAATTTATAAGTTACTCTTTCAGATAATCTGCTTTTAAAATTTATTTTAAAGTATGGATTAGGGTCTTAAAATCTCTTTTAACTGGCTAAACTTTTTTGTTCATACTTGAAAATGGAGACAAATTCTAGCTAACTCCTGAAGAAATCTTCAAATATCCCAATTAATCTTTGTACCTATAGTCTTCTCCAAATATGTGTTTATAATACACAATGGAATTAGTCAAGCAAAAAAGATGACATAAAATGATCTGAAAGATAAAGTAATTAGTAAATGAAAAGGTTTAAAGACTTTCACCTCTAATCTTTTGATCTTAACTGTAGGATTTTTAGAAGGATATATGATATGTTTCCTTAGTAAAGATTAATATATACTGAGCTATGAAAGTATATATGAATTTTAGAAATAACGTCATAAAAAGTCTTACACAAAAATATCTACTAGTAACAAGCTATAAATTTAACTGAGAAATATAATAAAAACCAGAACATTTTTTGCTTTATCTTTTGAAAATATGAAATAAAAGAATATATAGAAAGATCTGGTAAATCAAAAACTAAGGCAGGAATAAACAGCTATTTTTCAACAAGACACTGAAATGCTAAAATATGTTCTGTTCACTATTCTGGTATTATAGTTAGGTGAGCACCAAAGTTGATGCTAATAATCTAGAATGAGAAATTAAGAACAGAAGCACTGGTTTTAATAAGAATCTTTTGTAAAATCATTTCCAACATGAAATTATTAAATGGATTAAGGAAATTCTGATGCCAATCTTTAAGAAAATATGTAAGAAATATCATCCATGAAAAGATCATCTTGGTTAATCCAGGTATTTAAGTACTTTTGAAAATCTTTTTTCCTAAGGAGGGATGAACATACTAAAGAACATCTTCAAAGTAAATCTTAAGAATTTAGTTAAGAAAGAAACAGCATAGAGTATTTGCCTGTTCAGCCCATTAAGACTGAACAGGCAAAAATCTACGGTAGGAAGAAAGTCCACAAGAACATGTGGGAGAGAGAAGATGGCCCCATCTTTTCTGTCAACAAATGTCTTTTTCTAAGAGAGAAAAGAAACTACAGCAGTTTTACAAAGCTGTAGAGTCACAAAACAAGATAGTGTTAGTATCAAAGACACAATTAAAATATTGATTTGGCAAAAAACTGATTTTCCTAGGACCCACTGGGAGTTCTAGATGGCACAGATGACCAGGAGAGGGCAGCTCACCACTGCAGCTGTGAGTAAAGACGCGATCTGGCATCAAGGGGATACTCTACCTTACTTACACTTTCCATATTCAAATAATGAAGAAGTAAAGATACTGCTATTAAAAACTCTAAACAACAGATAAAATATAATAGCACAAGTCATTACAATGAGTAGCTAGTAAGAAGAATTTCTGATAAGCAAGCTGGGACTAGTAAAGTAAGATGAACCTAAAGTTCCTGTCCCTCTCAGATAAACAGAATAAATAGCACTGGCAATTACACTCATTATGATAGTATAGATTTACTATCTTTTTATAATTCAATGTACTTTTTGTAAACAACCACTTTCTTACAGTTAATCTGTTTTCAGGCATCCAAACTTTTTACCAAAATAAATTCATAAAAATACAATGAATGCAATTAAATATACTCTCTCATAAATCAAAGGATTTGGGGGGGGGGGAATCACCACCTTACATTAACCTATTACAAAACCCAGTATTTCCTCTTGAATTATACATATCTTTGAAATACGCTGTTTATAATCTGTGTTGCAAGCATAAATTTGAAGACTTGTATTGTCAAAAAAAAGAAAAAGAAAATAGATTGCTGTGATCAAATAGACCTGTCTGGTTTTCATGAAAAAAATGACAAAGGGTTGAAACTTTTCTAATTGTTAGGAGACTGTATAGACTGGCATAATTTCTTCCTTTTGGGCTGAAATCCACTCAAAGAGTATGGGAGTAAAACACTCTGAGCATCACGAGTAATTTATCTTTTAAGAGTCACATTCCTTCATTTACTAAAAAATTCTCATTTCTATGAACACAGCAACTAGAAGATAAGTAATTAGACTATAAGTGTCTTAATATTTCTTACTTCATCAGTGTATTACCTGTTGTTTAGATGTTTACCCTAAATCAAATGAGAAGAAATACTGAAAAAGAACAAAGGCAATACTGATTACATAAATGGTTAAAAACTATTTAAACCTGGAATTTCATTTCCTTGGTGAATTTCTTGATTTGAAGTTTAAAGGCAGTACTTTCAAGCCCTTAATATGTCATAGTGTCTGAAGAAAATGATGTTTATACAGCATGTTAGGTTAAATGGAGGAGGGCATTTTCAGTTAGAACACTAGCCTAGAAGCTCCAAACGCCCCAGGTCCTAACAGGCCACTCTGGGGACAGAAAGAGTTGGTATCTTGCTCACCTGTAGCTTACTTCAGTCACAGCAATGGCCCTGCCACATCACTTAGGGAGTTCTTACATAAGTATCTGACCAAATGTAAGGAGCTAGGGAGAGAATGAAAGAGTAGCTGCAAGTCTAGTTCACCGAAGATGTTGTTTTACAATACAGAAAGAGTGCTGGGGGAAGCAAAGCAGCAGCTAATTGTGAATGGGGTCTGTGGGTTGACTTCTTCACCTTTTAAACACACTGACAGTTTCCACTCCTATGTGTATGGTCTATTTTTCTTTTGGACCATTTTTTTTTAAGGTCTTTATTAAATCTGTTACAATTATTGCTTTTATATTTGGGCTTCCCTTGTGGCTCAGAGGTTAAAGCATCTGCCTGCAATGTGGGAGACCTGGGTTCAATCCTTGGGTCGGGAAGATCCCCTGGAGAAGGAAATGGCAACCCACTCCAGTATTCTTGCCTGGAGAATCCCATGGTTTTTTGGCCCCAAGGCATGTTGGATCCCAACTCCCCGACCAGGGATAGAGTCCACATCTCCAACATTGGAAGGTGAAGTCTTACCATTGGACCACCAGGAAAGTCTCTCCTACCTTTTTTGAAAAGCCCTGTTCATTTTAACAAGACAAAAGGCATTTAGTTAGAGAAATTTCCTCTAAAAATATTGGTGTAGTTTTAATGAAGAAAAAATTAATAAATAAGGTTATTAGAGATATTTTTCTTGATTGTCTTTTTAAAAAATCTCTCACGTGGGTACAAGATTTACAGGGGAAATCCAAGGTATCAGCAACTGCCAAACCTCTAGTTTCTAGCATTAAGGACCTGCAGGTGATGTATGAATATATAATTAATCAAGTCACCAGGGTCAGAACTAAATAATAACCCATAGTCTCTCCCTTTAATCAAAAAAGAGAGGAGATCAAATTTTTTTAAGTTCAAATGGTAACTAAAAGAAAGATAAATAATAAAGTAAATCAAGAGTAATTCATCTGAATTCCACTGCAAAGACATGCCTCTCAGAACCCCCAAATGATTAAATTGTTACAATTCTGGCTGCTAGGGAGTTCAGCTTCCAAAGGCCCCCAGGGGAGCAGTAATTCTACTAAGGACACAAGTTTTTAAAAGAAACTCAGCCAACACCTGCATGAAAACAACCCTGTTTCTGCCCCTAATAAGGGTAGGGGCTCTATTAAAGTCAAATGGACTAATCAGTCTAAAGGCAGTTTGGCAGGAAACTCTTTAGTAAAACTGGACAGGGACAGTTTACTGGGTGTGCAACTTCACAGTTGCATAGGAGCCTGCTCTCAGAAGGCCTGTGCTTGGCTGAATGCTCTGTGTTGTCATCCTGAAATTCTTAATAATTTTATCTTTGAACTTATGGTTTATAACTGAAGATCAGTAGAACAATGGAACACTAGAAGAGGAAATATGCCAAGTGTAAGCATATCCACCAAGCAGTGGCCATGGCTTACCAGCCCAAATGTGTATACCTGAGGCAGTCGTGGGTACCACAAGGCACTCTGGGTCAGCCAGAACTGAGTCCATAGTGGCAGTAACAATAGTGGCAGCGGCCCCAGGAAAGAGGAGGGGCTCTTCACAAGACTATGCAGCGGAAAGCCTGCTTACCCATCTGTCATTGAAACCTGTCCCAGGGGTATATACACAAATATTAACTTCTCGGTGTGAGTGCCCAGGATAGGATGTGCCAATGCTTATTAGTAGATTTTTTCAGTAAATTACTGCAAAGTAAAATAATAATACATGGTTATTAGCATGTTTGGGAGTTATTAGACTTCAAAGAATTCAGTTTTGGAAAACCGTTGCAACATTGCAACCCACAGGCTTAAAAAGAGAAATTGAAGACTGTTGCATTTGATGGAAAAGAATATTATTTCCATATGATGCTCTGGATGAACCAATTATTAACACAGAAGACAACTTAAACATTAACTTTTCCTTAAGCAGAGAAGGCGATGGCACCCCACTCCAGTGCTCTTGCCTGGAAAATCGCATGGATGGAGGAGCCTGGTGGGCTGCAGTCCATGGGGTTGCTAAGAGTCGGGCACGACTGAGCGACTTCACTTTCAATTTTCACTTTCATGTACTGGAGAAGGAAATGGCAACCCACTCCAGTGTTCCTGCCTGGAGAATCCCAGGGACCGAGGAGCCTGTTGGGCTGCCATCTATGGGGTCGCACAGAGTCGGACACGACTGAAGTGACTTAGCAGTAGCAGTATCATTGAAGATATAGTGATAGAATACATAACCAGACATGGTAAATTCTATACAACTCATGAAACCATTTTTGGTTGCCTGTACAGCCTCCATAGATCATAAGAAACAGCAGAGGTTGAATACATATATATGTATAACTGAACTACCTTGCTGTACACCTGAAACCATCACAACATTGTTAATCAACTATATTTCAATATAAAATAAGAAGTTAAAAAAGGAAATAGCAGAGAAAATATTTAAATGCCAATATATAAATTTAATTTAAAATTAAATTCACAAAAGTTGATTATACAAAGTTAGATGTTTTTAGAAAAATTGCTCTGTAAAAATCATCGGCTCTAGATGTTCAAAGTTTATATCTTGAAATAATTATCAGAAATGTATGCCAATGTTGTCAAAACCTATAAAATGCTCTTACTAGCTCCAATAACAATTACATCAGAAAAAGATCCTTCTCAAAATTAAAAATTATCAAAAATTATTTGTAACCAAGTAACTGACATTACTTTCAATTATATCAATTAAAAATGATGTTGCTAAAAGTATTAATTTTGATGACCTGAAAAATGAATTTGCGAAAAAGGCAGAAAAATCACATGATTGATCAAGATATCACAATGATAAAGTATTATTATAATATTAAAATCATAAGCCCCCAATTTTTCTTGTAATTTGTAACTTTATCTTGTTACTCATATTTCTAATATGTTTAAAGGAAAAAGTGTTAAATATTTGTATCTTTATACTTTTTTCCTGTTTTTTGAACAAGGGTCTCTCATTTTAATTTTATACTAAATCCCACAGATTATGTATTATTCTGGAAGGCTAATCCAATAATAAGCCAAGTCTTAACTAGCCTTGGTTGTTGTCTTGCAAACTCCTCTGCTTCTCAAGGGCCAACCTTAAACTCTGATTCATTGTTCTCCCTTTCTGTTTTGTGCTAACTCTACCTATCTCTGGCCACCTTTCTCTATTCTGACTTCTGTGCTATGATTCCTGAGCTTGATGTAAAAGGTCCAGATTTTTAAGCACCCATTTGATACCTCCTCCCCGCAAACTCTCCAATGTTACCTTCATAATAACTTGAACTAATTTCACTTTATTCCCTAAATTCAACCAATGATCAAATCTCACTGGATCTCTTTCAATATGCCTCTCGAATCTGTGACTTAACCTCATGCTCATTCTGATTATCCTAGACAAAGTCCTCATAACCCTCTACTGGGAAGAGAGATCTTACTTACATGTACCTTTAACATCATCTCATCTAATCCTCCTAAAACCCCTGCAGGTAAACACATTCTGATGTAAAACTCATCCTATTTTAAAACTGAAGTTGAGGAACAGAGAAGTAAAGCATTCTACTCCAAGTCATGATGAAAGCTAACTGCTTAGAGCTATCACTTCAGTTCAGTTGCTCAGTCGTGTCCGACTCTTTGCGATCCCATGAATCGCAGCATGCCAGGCCTCCCTGTCCATCACCAACTCCCGGAGTTCACTCAAACTCACATCCATTGAGTCAGTGATGCCATCCAGCCATCTCATCCTCTGTGGTCCCCTTCTCCTCCTGCCCCCAATCCCTCCCAGCATCAGAGTCTTTTCCAATGAGTCAACTCTTCGCATGAGGTGGCCAAAGTACTGGAGTTTCAGCTTTAGCATCATTCCTTCCAAAGAACACCCAGGGCTGATCTCCTTTAAAATGGACTGGTTGGATCTCCTTGCAGTCCAAGGAACTCTCAGGAGTCTTCTCCAACACCACAGTTCAAAAGCATTAGAGCTATGGAGGAAGTCTAATAAGAATCCTCCATTATGTCATGTTATCAGGGGCTCGAGTCTTCCAATTTGCAAGAAAACTTTGGTCAAATCAATTTCTCATCCAAGGCCTTTTATATACCTAACTACTGCTAGAACTCAAATGATATCTCCTCCTTCAGGATCCCTTCGTTAACTTTTCCCATCAAGGAACAGACCTTCATTCCTTTGAACTTCTACAGATTGATATGAACGTTCCCATAGCATATGTCATATCCTTATCTTCAAGAGAGGCTCCAAAAAGACCCTTTCCTATAACATCATAACTTAGCAAGGAATTCCTATAACTTAACAAGGAATCAGTATTTCACTGTCCTCATTCAGGACACAATCTTCCCATTCATTCAAACAATTTACTATCTACCATGTGTTTTTACTTTGCCAACAAAGGTCCGTCTCGTCACAGCTATGGTTTTTCCAGTAGTCATGTATGGATGTGAGAGCTGGACTATAAAGAAAGCTGAGCACTGAAGAATTGATGCTTTTGAACTGTGGTGTTGGAGAAGATTCTTGAGAGTCCCTTGGACTACAAGGAGATCAAATCAGTCAATCCTTAAGGGAATCAGTCCTGAATATTCATTGGAAGGACTGATGCTGAAGCTGAAACTCCAATACTTTGGCCACCTGATGTGAAGAACTGACTCATTGGAAAAGACCCTGATGTTGGGAAAGACTGAAGGCAAGAGAAGAGGTTGACAGAGGATGAGATGGTTGGATGGCATCACTGACTCGATGGACAAGAGTCTGAGCAAGCTCTGGGAGCTGGNAATACTTTGGCCACCTGATGTGAAGAACTGACTCATTGGAAAAGACCCTGATGTTGGGAAAGACTGAAGGCAAGAGAAGAGGTTGACAGAGGATGAGATGGTTGGATGGCATCACTGACTCGATGGACAAGAGTCTGAGCAAGCTCTGGGAGCTGGTGATGGACAGGGAAGGCTGGCACACTGCAATCCATGGGGTTGCAGAGAGTCGGACATGACTGAGTGACTGAACTGACTGAACTGTATAATTCTAAATGCTGTGGCGGCATAAAGTCCAGATGCTTCAGATAAAGATGTAGGACTAACATATGCATACATCCCTCCTTTCTCATATCCTATGAAAATAACAATAAAGAAGTTTAAAGAGTCAAAAGTCTCCCAATTACTCCTTGCAAAACATACAGCTGGGTGACTATGTTCTCTCTACATCAGCAAATGACGGGAAATTTATTTTTTGGAGAGAGTAAGCAAAAAGGAAGTTCTCTGAAATGGGGACAAGGATATAAACTGAACCTGTATAAACTGAAAGACTAAATGGAAATATACACAATGGATTCTGAGATTTCCAGCCCTCTTCTCCCACTTGCCTCCCAAAACACTGTCAACCAGGCCTTTGCTCTCCAGACAGATGATCCAAATACTCTTTTTTTCTCTTCCAAGAACTCTAACTGCCTAGAAGTCCTAAAGATACCCAGGAAAATAACTCAGCTAAATTTCCCTAGATGGTTATGTTGACAAGCTCTCAGTATCCAGTTAGTTGTTAAATATCACACTTTTTATCATGGGCAAACAACTAAGGATTATCAAGTATCTGATGAATACATAGAATGAAAGCTAGAGACCAAAAGAAAAAAAAAACCAGAAAAGGCAACTTGGAGGAAACACACTTTTCAGAAATAAGAATTAAACTAAAATTATCATGAATATTCTCCAAGACATAAAATATTGTATCCACAATAAGGTACAAGTCCCTCAAACTGTTTTTCTTTTTTTTTTTTTTGGTTTAGTTTCCTATCATTAAATCAAACTCAAATCTTTTCCATTATTTAAATTTTCCACACACACACACTTTAAAGAGCATTCAGATAATAGACAGACATAACCACTCACTCTTAGAAAAAAATTTTTTTTGATAGAAAAAAATAAGAAATTCAGTTGAGGTGCAGGAAAATAAAGTTGAGGAAATCTCCAACGAGTAGAACATAAGGAGATGGATAAGATGCCCTACCCCCAGAAAAGGTAAGAAAATCAAAGCACAAATTCCAAAGGTCCATATATGAAAAATAGGTGTTCTAGAAAAATGAGGTTAAGAAATCAAAGAAATAATTAACTACCATTTCTAACAGAGGAAGGACATGAATTTCTTAGCGTGTCTATTGAGAGGGTCTACTGAGCACTATATAGTAGATGAAAAAACTCTGAAGCCAAGCCACAAACAAAATCTTACATATTTCCAGAGATTAAGAAAGACCATTCAAAGGATCAGAAAACAGAGTAGCTTTAGACATCTCAACAAAAATACTGGAAATTAGCACACAGTGAAGCAGTGCCATCAAAATTCTCAAGGAAAAGCATTTTCAACTTAAAAGAGTTCTCTGTATTCTTTCTCAGGACATTACTGGAGGTGAACTCCTTCAAAATGAGTAAGTAAACCAAGGAAGATGACGAAATGGGGTGTAAAAAACAGAAACCCTACCAGAGGAGAAAAGCAAAAGGATTTCCTAGGATGATAGTGAAAGGAAATCCCAGAGCGATACTGTTCACCAGTTAGTAAACAGAGCAACAAGACCAGGATGAAGCAGTCAGAATTTCTCCAAACATGAAAACCAATGGAAATGTTGAAGCATGTGAGCACACTGGGAGGAAATTTAGACATTTTGAAAAGAATTCTAAGTTTATTTAGTGATAACCATATGGTTTTTCCAGTGGTCATGTATGGATGTGAGAGTTAGACTATAAAGAAAGCTGAGTGCAGAAGAACTGATGCTTTTGAACTGTGGTGTTGGAGAAGACTCTTGAGAGTTTCTTGGACTGCAAGGAGATCTAACCATTCCATGATAAAGGAGATCAGTCCCGAGTGTTCACTGAAAGGACTGAAGTTGAAGCTGAAACTCCAATACTTTGGCCACCTGATGCGAAGAGCTGACTCACTGGAAAAAGATCCTGATGCTGGGAAAGATTGAGGGCAGGAGGAGAAGGGGACAACAGAGGATGAGATGGTTGGATGGCATCATTGACTCGATAGACATGGGTTTGGGTGGACTCCAGGAGTTGGTAATGGACAGGGAGGCCTGGTATGCTGCAGTTCATGGGGTCGCAAAGAGTCGGACACAAATGAGAGACTGAACTGAACATGGAAAACTAGGTAAATAACAACAAGAAAAACCTAAAACAATAATGTGGGGTAGTGGGAAGGTAGGAACAGTAGAGGAAAGAAAAATTCATGATTTTATCTATATTATTTAGCTATTCAATAACATTTTTATAATCATAATAATATAAACACCATTTGTTCTCACCAAAATGACAATATAATTTATACACAGAAGATGGTAAGAGTGATTGTGGAGCACTGAGAGCAGAGGTAAGTAGAGATAGATAAATCTTTTCTTCTGTGATGAGAAGTGTATTGAAAATTCTAAAACTGAAAAGTCAAGAGGCAACAGTGCAAGAATGTAACTAAGAGCAACAGAGCTAAGCATTAAAAGAATCAGCTGAAATAACTGATCATATTGACTTTGAGGAAGGGTGAAACAGTGGTGGTTGTTGTGGGGACTAATGACAGAATGCTGTTTTTCATTTCAAAACTGGAAACTACTGACTCTCAAAGTTATGTGCAATATAACTTGATAAAAAACTTAAAAATTAAGCTACATAGGGCTTACACTCTACTGGGAGAGTGATAATTAAAACACAGATTGGTAAGTGCTATGATAGTAATTTATGTGTGTATCTACAGTAGTACTTGTTACAGTCTGCCTTGTATTCCGACCATCTATGTACAGATCATTATTTTCCCTGCTGAGCAATGAACTATAAGGATATTTACCCTGTCTCATTCACCTTTGACAGATCTTGGCAATTTATACACAGTTGTTATTTAATAAATATTCCTTAAATCAACAATACAGAGATAGGATCTCCTTTAAAGTAAGTTTGAGGAGCTTTTTGTGTTTAAACTGTCCAGAAATTGAACCTCCTTTCTATGCTTGCGAAAGCCCTCATCTTATGAAACATAGCTGGCTTCCTGTTAGAGAAGGTAAAAAAAAAAGTCAGATATTTGCTTCTTCCCTTGCACACCTCCACCATTAAGATATAGCAGCCACACTTTTGAAATGGAATCTGGCAAGAAGACACAGCACAGACCATGTGAAACCCCTTCCGGTGGTGGGGGCCAGCAGCTACATCCACTTTTAGGTTCTAGCAGCAGCATCAGGTCTCCAGCTTCAGTGATGGTGGTCATGTCAACAGCGCAAGTCACTCCTATAGGCCAAGCCACAGCAGTGCCTGCCCTGGACTAGCTCTACAGGGCGGTATGCATTACTCCTGGAGAAACAATCTTCAAGCTTGTTTATCCGACTCTATCAGAAATTCTATGAGTGATCCAATACCTCTTTCTGCTAAAATTAGTCAGAATTGTTTTCAATTGCTTACAACTACAAAACTGGTCTGTATAATCAGCTCTGCTGACAGGTTTGTGCCCAGACCATTTTACCTGCCACTGCTTGCACTTTGCCAGTGTTTCAGTCATTTCAGTTTTGTATTTCTCTTTAAAAAAAAGAGTTCATGCAATTTGTGAAATATTAAAATAATTTTCATTGATCTCAAAATCTCTATATTAAAATTTGCAAACAGTAAGCACTGACTACAGATTCTAGCTAACTAGCAAGAAATAGAAAGGTATTCAGAATTTTTATTTGTTTTTTGTGGTGAATAGTTGATCAAATAACATTACTATACATTCACAGTTCTCAAATTTTTTAGTGTCAGGACCCCTACAAACTCATAAAATTGCAAAGAACCCTAAAAGAGCTTTTGTTTATGTGGGTCATATCTATAAATATTTACTATATTATATGCTAAAACCAAACAAAATTTAAATATTTCATAGCTCATTTAAAAATAAGTAAATCCATCACATGTTAATATAAATAACACTCTTATGAAAACAACTGTATTTTTCAAAACAGAAACAAATAAGAGTGGAATTGTTTTGTATTGGAAATGCTTTTAAATGCCTGGCTTAATAGAAAATAGCTGGATTCTCATATCTAGTTGAATACCCAATCTGTTGTGATATGTTGTTTTGGTTGAAGTAAATTAAGATGATCTGGCATCATACAGATATGCAGTTTGAAAAAGGAAATAAAGACTATATTTCAACAGTCTCTTAAGATAACTGGGAATATTGTTATTTAATACTGTACCAAAGTTGACAAGCGGTAGTTTCTCAAAGGTTAGTTACTACGTAAAAATCTAAAATCAGTCTCGTTTGCACTTTGAAAAAATTTTTCATCTGTGCTGATTTTGTAACATCAGATATGAGTCATGTGGAAAACACTGGCTCACTAAGTTATACTTTGAATGCACTTCCCATTTCATTATACAGAATATTTAAAGACATGAACTGATGTATTCAGATTTGATAAAATTCTTTTTATTGATCCATCAAGAGAATTTTTAAGTGAAATTAATCTTTTTTTTTTAATTGCCAGTGTATTGAAGTGAAGAATATAATAACATTATGATTTGGTGCAACTGTCTTGTTTTGTGCAAAGAGGCCAAGTGGTTTTACTCATCATTGCTCTTGCACCATCAGTGCAAATGTCAACACAGTGAAAAAGGCAAATGACTTCTTAGTATTATTATGAAAACAGATTTGACCCTGAAGAGCCTCTGAAGAGCACTCAGGGACTCCCAGAGGTCTACAGACCACACTTTGAGAACCACCGCTGTGGGCAGAAAGAGTCTATAAAGCTGACAGGCCTGTGGTGCTTTGGGACTTTGGGAAGAAACGCAGAGATCTATGACCTAAGATGACGTGGAAGTTCCACTGACTCACAGATCTCAGTGGCGTGTTCCACAAACATAGTCAGTACTGGCATCTCACCGTGGTTCTATTTGTGAATATCAGCCTGTATTTAAAAGCTACCTGGCTACAGTTGATCTGAACAGGTCAATGAAAAATATTTTTTGGAAGGAACTATGTGTTACATGGAAGAAAATAAGGAAATAACATTTATAATAAAATAAATATGTCACAGTGGTGTTTATTAATTTAAGACTTTACAAAGATCTCAAGATCTTTCCCTTATCACTATCAACAGTATTTGGCTAGGCAAAAAAGCACACTCATTCAGGCTTCCTTTATTCAGGTTCCATTACAGAACCTACCATGAATCATCTAGTTCTATTTTGATGAAATGAATGAAGACAGATAAATCGGCATAATATGTAAACCATCCAGAGAATAGACTGCCATGCTGCTCATCCATTAATACCTATTCAATTATTTATAATGTTGTTTTCCTGAAGTAGCTGAATACAAATGCCCAATGTTGGCAAATATCAAAATATAAACATACCAGCAAGCTGGTCTGACACTAGTTATAGGACAGCAGAAGCAATGAGCAGTACTGGTGATCATCAGAATCATCATTCCTTTGCATACCACTCTTCAGTTTTAGAAGCACTTGCAACTTCTTTATCTAATTTCAAGTATATAATAGTTCCTGAAGTAGGTAGGGGTTATTATCAGCTTTTTATGGATAAGTGATAAACTCACGTATTAGTAGACTTAACTCTCTGACTCCATTTAGGACTCTTTCTTTGACTCCATCACTTGAAACTCTGGTCATGACAGTTCCCCTTTCCTTCTCCATTTTTTTTGAAAAAAGAAAAACAAAACAAAACAATTGATATTCAAAATAATGAATCTGAAATCCTCAAAATTTTAATGAACCTTCTGAATCTTCCCAGAAAATATTAAAATGAAAGACAAAAGGTTAATATCATTTTAAAATTTCACAATTCTTTGCAACTTAACAACAAAAGCAATAATTTCCCTTTAAAGACAGCCCTTTTACTTAACTGTCAGCCAACTTGAAAAATTACTGTCTTAAACTAAATGTATTTTACTCAGCATGGATTTGAGTATATACTACATATAGTTGGTATGAATATTCTTTAAACTGAAGAAATGTGCCAATTTCTGATACAATGGCATTCACTGCAATTAGCCATGATTTTTCTGGTTCTACTTTGCTTCATAACTCCCATATATCTAAAATACACGGACAGACTTCTACTGACCCACCATTATTAATGAATTCTATCATACATTCCAAAAAACTCAACATTCAAAAAACAAAGATCATGGCATCTGGTTCCATCACTTCATGGCAAATAGACGGGGAAAACAGTGGAAACAGTGACAGATTTTATTTTCTTGAGCTCCAAAAATCACTGCAGAAATTAAAAGATGCTTGCTCCTTGGAAGAAAAGCTACAACCAACCTAGACACCATATTAAAAAGCAGAGACATTACTTTGTCAACAAAGGTCTATCTAGTCAAAGCTATGGTTTTTCTAGTAGTCATGTATGGATGTGAGAGTTGGAACATAAAGAAATTGAGTGCTGAAGAACTGATGCTTTTCAACTACAGTGTTGGAGAAGACTCCTGAGAGTACCTTGGACTGCAAAGAGATCAAATCAGTCAATCCTAAAGGAAATCAGTCCTGAATATTGATCGGAAGGACTGATACTGAAGCTGAAACTCCAATATTTTGGCCACCTGATGCCAAGAACTGACTCACTGGAAAAGACCCTCATGCTGGGAAAGACTGAAGGCAGGAGGAGAAAGGGATGACAGAATGAGNAAAGAGATCAAATCAGTCAATCCTAAAGGAAATCAGTCCTGAATATTGATCGGAAGGACTGATACTGAAGCTGAAACTCCAATATTTTGGCCACCTGATGCCAAGAACTGACTCACTGGAAAAGACCCTCATGCTGGGAAAGACTGAAGGCAGGAGGAGAAAGGGATGACAGAATGAGTTGGTTGGATGGCATCACTGACTCAATGGACATGAGTCTGAGCAAGTTCTGGGAGTTGATGATGGACAGGGAAACCTGTCTTGCTGCAGTCCATGGGGTTGCGAAGAGTCGGACACGACTGAGCAACTGAACTGAAACGTTCCAAACATTAACATTCCAATAATACTCACATATTACTATTATTAATAAAGGAATCAAAGAAGAGAGACTGTCATTAACATTTAAGCAAAATTTTTTAAATGGGCAAAATCTAAATTAGTTTTCTGTCCCCTGATTTCCAGTCTAAAAATGTAAGTGAACATTCAATACCTCAATTTTTCCTTTTTAGAAATATATGCTGACAAGATATTTAACTTCATAGTCTGCCTTTAAAGTTTACTTTAAGCTTTATCAAGGAAGATATGTATACCTGTATCTATTAATCTTAAAAAAAATTTTGTTTTTAATCTTTGTTGAGATGATTACCAATAGCTAGCCATATTTCCTTTCATATTCATGTCACCTGTAGTGAGTCAAAGCCCAAAGCGATAAGAAATTCCTGCTGGAGTTTAATGTAAATAGATGCTCATATCACATGGTCAATTTAAATGAAAATACATGGAGTATAAATTTTAAATTCATTAAAAAGAATTCTTCAAGTTCTTTCAGTTTACCATGTGTTCAGACATACCCATATCATGTACACAGATGAAGAAAAACTGGATCACTAGAATAAAAACGATGAAGGGCTATTAACTGCAGTAACATTAACATCTTTGACCCACCAAAGTTCATTAAAGAAGCAAGTAATTAAAATTTGCTTGGACACTGCCATCTTTATTCATAAATCTTAAAAGCCAAACTTCACCAAAAATGATAGAAACTAACATTTTTTCACTAGACTTATAAAAATCATACTATGATTCTTAAAAAAAAAAAAGAACTATGATACTAAAAGGATAGTACAATCTGGTTACTATTCTTCATTTTGTTTTTTAGGAAATAAAGAGATATCACATTCTCTGTTAACTTTTAATGACATAAAAGTTGAATTTTGCAGTGAAGTGCTTTGTTACCTTATCTGTAGACCTTCTGGAGTTCTCCTGTGTCTTATGACTATGGAAGACAGCATGCTTGTTCTAAATTTCACTAGATTCCCTCAGTTTTTGGTGACAAATGCTTTTATTTATGGAAGGGAACATAGTTGGCTAAAACAAAAATGATCTGACATACTTTAACATGAAAAAGGAAACAAGTGTAAACTTGAGATTTTATAAAATTTATAAATCTAAGATTTTTCTATAATATTCTGATATTAGAGTATGATCTCTTGAAATATGTATACTATCATGTAAGAAACGAATCACCAGTCTATGTTCAATGCAGGGTGCAGGATGCTTGGGGCTGGTGTATGGGGATGATCCGGAGGGATGATGTGGGGTGGGAGGTGGGAGGGGGGTTCATGTTTGGGAGTTCATGTACACCCGTGGCAGATTCATGTCAATGTATGCCAAAACCAATAGAGTACTGTAAAGTAAAATAAAGTAAAATGGAAAAAAAAAAAAAAAAGAGTATGATCTCTTAAACAGGAGTATTAAAAGACTGATAAAAAGTCTGACTCCACTTCTAACAGACTAATAAAAAAAATTACCTTTCACAGAAAATAATTCTATTGGTGATTATTAGCTTTCAAACATCAGTGTGTATTACTGTATGGTCTTAGATATGTCTTCACTCAATTTTACATCAACAGGTGGGTGAAAGGTATTAAGCCAAAATCAGCTCTAGCTAGCATAAGGCTAACAAATTGGGTTGACTAGTAATCTGAGTTTAAAAAATTTATTTGCAAGGCTATTATTATTTCACACTGAATTTTACTTACAGTTCAAATTTCACATTTACCCTAAATAGAAATCTCTATGCATTTTCCTCTAATGAGTGCAGAACACTATTGTGTTTACATTTTGTATGTGACAATAAGCAATTTTTAAAAATATCCAGATGACAAGAAAGGCTGAAATTAAAGAAATCCAAAATTGGCTATTAAAATCATATTCAGAGTATATTAAATTAAGACCAATGATTGTTACGCTACTTGGCTCTGGCTCATTTGGGATGCATATTTTTATTTTTGCCTTTGGCAAAAAATTAAAGATAGATTTCAAACACATTTGGAAGCTCTTCATCACAATTTTTCACTCAAGGTTATATCTACTGTTTTCAGATGAATATTTCAACAAATTCTTTTATAAGTTACTTAAAATCATGAAGAGAAAAAAAAAATCTATCCATGATGGATATACTAGGGTACTTTCAGAGGAATGGAAAATTAACTACAAGCTCTTCAAATGAGAAATATTAGATTTCCATAAATCCAATGTATTTGCAAAAATTTAAACTATTTGGTATAGTCTATACTAAACTATAATAGACAAATTATCAAAAAACTACATGCTTGTAGAAGCAGATTTTTTTAAATTTCGAATATAAATAAATCTATGCGTTATGTACTAAAAAAGGCAAGAACAAAGGGAGGAGAACAGAAAAATTAAATTAAAAACACTAATGTAAGCTAATACTGCTTACATATGAACATCAAGATGCCAAGGGACCCAATACAATCCTCAGTCTAACATTTTCAATGGCACAGACTAGTGATCACACGATACTGGTGATACTCTCTAGTTACCCCTGGCAACCTTTCTCAACTGTAACGATGCTACCCTACAATAGCTTTCACTGGGCAGCATTCTCTTCACTTAGCTGAATGCTCTGGGACCATCTGCGTCGGCAAGCATAAAAGGCCAGCCTGCCTGTGGGCCCGTCACTCTGAACACCACCTCTCTGACCCTGATTAAATACAACTTTCAATCCTTTTTGTCCTCCCTGTTGACTTCTCCTATTAAGGGAGCCCTTTGACAAAGAAAGCGGAAGAGTGGACTAACTGCCCCCAAGAAAGGTGATGTCTGATACTGCTCAACACAAGGATTAGCAAGCCAATACATAACAAAAGCAAGTTTGGGGGGAGGGGAGAGGTAAAGAAAAAAAATGGTTTTAGCTAGAGCTTTGACTAATTCAGTAGGTACACAATTCAACAAATAGCTATACAAGAGGCCTTCTTTGAAAGAAATAACTATAGCAGAACAATAATTTGGAGAGATACCTTTCACCATCTTGACATAAGGCCATGACACTGACAAAAACACCAGATATTTGTTTTCTATTTGATTTTTTTTAATTAAAAAAGAAATTTTAAGAGTTGAAGACAGGAAAGATGAAAGCAAATAAGAAACAAAGAGAAAATGCAAAAAAAGTGCAAAATCATAATTGCAATTTACTGTCTCATTAGAAAACATTAAATGCACTGAATTCACATTATTCAAATATTTAAGTAAATATTTAAATAAAGGCAGAAAATTGCAACATTCTACAAATAAACATTTTGTAACCTAACATATCTAGACCAAGAGAACTTCAATTTAAAAGAAGTGTTTAACAGGATGAGATGCTTTAGGACAAAGAACTTTCTAGGCTCATAGAAGCTTGTGCATATGATCTATAGTTCCTTAAGGAAGCCAGTACCCACCAATAGGGTAAAAGATCCAAGTCACCACTTTTAACTATACCACTGCTTTACCAAGTAACTCACAAACCTCCTTGACTCCAAATCAGGCCAACCAATAAACACTTAACAAACTAAATGAATAATGCAACCTCATACGTGCCTTGAAACACACATACATACACGCACATACATATATACACCCTAAAAGTATAACCTATAACGTAAAACTTGACCACACTTATTCAAATGGTCAATAAACCTAGAAAAGTGAAATGGTGCAGGAGAAAGAAGGAGAAGGACGGAGGGAGGAGTGGTGGAGAGGTTCCCAGGACAGGTGGGACCCAGAGCTCAAACTGGGAAAGTCCTGGACAAACCAGGACAAGCTGGTCACCCTAGGGAAGGGCATCACATATATTGAGAAACTGTTATGCAGTAATAAACACTGTGCCTGATTCTTTTCACAGAATGTAATTGTCATTAGAAAACTGTAAGGAAAGAATTTAAGTGAAGAAGTCTAGCTAACTATGAGGATAACTAATCACTTTGCTGACAAAGGTCTGTATAGTCAAAGTTATGGTTTTTCCAGTAGTCATGTACAGACATGAGAGTTGGACCATAAAGAAGGCTGAGCGCCGAAGAATTGACACTTTCAAACTAGTGGTGCTGGAGAAGACTTTTGAGAGTCCCTTGGACTACAAGGTGATCCAACCAGTCAATCTTAAAGGAAATCAACTCTGAATATTCACTGGAAGGCCTGATGCTGAAGCTGAAACTCCAATACTTTGGCCACATGATGCGAAGAGCTGACTCATTTGAAAAGCCTGATGCTGGGAAAGATTGAAGGCAGGAGGAGAAGGGGACGACAGAGGATGAGATGGTTGGATGGCATCACTGACACGATGGACATGGGTTTGGGTGGACTCTGGGAGTTGGTGATGGATAGGAGGCCTGGCGTGCTGCGGTTCATGGGGTCGCAAAGAGTCGGAAATGACTGANTGGGAAAGATTGAAGGCAGGAGGAGAAGGGGACGACAGAGGATGAGATGGTTGGATGGCATCACTGACACGATGGACATGGGTTTGGGTGGACTCTGGGAGTTGGTGATGGATAGGAGGCCTGGCGTGCTGCGGTTCATGGGGTCGCAAAGAGTCGGAAATGACTGAGCGACTGAACTGAACTAATGCTGAGAAAGATGGAGGGCAAGAGGAAAAGAGGGTGACAGGCGAGGCATCACTGACTCAATGGACATGAGTCTGAGCAAACTCAGAGAGATATAGAAGGTCAGGGAAGCCTGGTGTGCTGCAGTTTATGGGGTTTCAGAGAGTCAGACACAACTTAGTGAATGAACAATAACAATCTCAACAAGGCTACGTTGTTAGAATAATAGGAATCTGAATCCGTCTGCTTGTCTCCAAAGCCACATTGTCTCCCCAGGAGTTTAGAAGGGAGAGAGGGAATGAAGCTATCATTTTACTTTAGAAAGCACAGGACTTGTCAAACTCAGGAGGCTCAAATTCTACACATTTGACTATACTGCAGTCCAAGAGAGCTACAGAAAAACAAAAGTAATTTTGATTAATCATATGAATTAAACTGTGGCATTTGTGCTGATACCTGAACACTTTGGAAAAACTGTAGACAAACATTTCTTCTCTGCTGGGAACAATTTTTTATTACTAGACTTTCTGATTTACTGAGGCTTGAAACTGATTAAGAGAAGAAGGTAAACTGTGTATGTGGTACAGAGGGTAGGGTCAGGCGTAGAGACTTTTCAGAAATGTGCTCCAAAGAAGGATTCAGATATAAATCTGGAAGGCACGTACGATTTTTCCTTTCTAAGGTTTTTTAAGTAAGTAAGTAAGTCAAGTCACTCAGTCGTGACCGACTCTTTGTGACCCCGTGGACTGCAGCCCACCAAGCTCCTCAGTCCATGGGATTCTCCAAGCAAGAATACTGGAGTGGGTTGCCATTTCCTTCTCCAGGGGATCTTCCCGACCCAGGGATCAAACCCAGGTCTCCCGCATTGGAGGCAGACGCTTTAACCTCTGAGCCACCAGGGAAGTCCAAGGTTCTTTAATGTCTCCAATAGTTCCCACTATCAAGGTTCTCAACACACTGTCATTACAATCAATGGGATCTTAGTATCAACTTGGCTGAAGGTCCATAGGTTCACTCTTCTCTCCAAGAGGCCACCTTATCAAATATGTTAGGGGTCTTCTGGTAACAAGTAAAAGTGACCCAATCTACTCAGATAATATCTGGGTCAAGTTACGAGTGTTTGGATAGGCAAAAGAAAGCAATCAACAATTCTCTTTCTCATTATTGCTACTAGTTATTAATGAATACATGCCTTCTGTGTGCCAGGTAACAGGCCCTAGAAAGGTAAAGTAAACCATGGTTCTCTCTTTGAAGCTTTATACTACAGCGGGAATGGTAGGTTTCAGAAACATTAAAAAATCAGAAACAAGAAAAGCACATGCTATATCAAAAGTTACACAAGCCTCAATGAATGGGAAAAATCAGGGAGGGAGAGGGGGGTCCAACAGAACTTGAGAAAAGAACAGAACTCAGGTAACCACAGAAGGAATGGGAGAACAATCTAGATTGGTGGAAAGCAGAGTGAGCAGTCCAACTAGAGTACAAGGAAGTACTGAGGGATTAAACAAACTAGAACTAAGATTTACTTCTTAGGCAACTGTTAGCCATGATGGTTTTTTAGAGGAGGACAGAATCTATTCAGGCAATGTTTTAAAAGATTAACCTGGCTATCATAAATATAGAAACAGAGTCATAGTATAAGCAACAGGCTATATTCTTACAAAATTATTTCTCAAAAATCTTCAGTATCAATTTCTTTTTGAATACCTGATATTATATTCTGTCCTAAACACATATGAAATTGGCAACTTCCCTTTGTAGATCAGTTGGTAAAGAATCTGCTTGCAATCCAGGAGACCCCAGTTCAACTCCTGCGTTGAACTGCTTGCAATCCAGGAGACCCCAGTTCAACTCCTGGGTTGGGAAGATCCCCTGGACAAGGAAATGGCAACCCACTCCAGTATTCGTGCCTGGAGAATCCCATGGACAGAGGAACTTGGAGGGCTACAGTCCATCGGGTCGCAAGAGTAGATACAACTTAGCGACTAAACCACCACCATATAGAAAATTACTTGAGGTAAACAATGAAGGTAAGATGGCTCCACTATTTATTAGCTAGGTGATCCAAAGTTCAGAAAATAGTTTGTTTAAACTCAAATAGTAAGAGTCTTACCATAATTCCAAAATAAGATGGACAAAAAAAGAAAAAATAGAGGTTGTATCATGGAAAACTACTATTAAAAAAAAAACAAAAATTTTGTTGGTATAATAATCTCCCTGCCACGCCCCCACCCTCAACCTGCCCCACACTGAGAAAAAAGCAGATGCATAATAGATTGAGGGCAGGGACTTCAGTAGAAGGAACTGACCAAGAGACCTAAGGGAAAGGATAATATTCAAGGATATGGGTAGACAATGTTCTATAATAAAGAAAACAAATAAGGTAAGAGATACACACAAATGACTGAAATAATAGTTACACGTGACATCTGCTATAAAAATGTGGATTATCACTAGCTGAAGTAGAGAAGGCTTTACAAAGTAAGTATCAGCTGAGCTGGTTTTAAAGACTGGTTGAATTGAATTCTGGCAGACTGAGATGAGACAAAGCATTCCAGGTAGAGAACTGTGAACAATAGCCAAAGCAGTAAAACTGGAAAAGTATTCGGTATGTGGCTATAATCTAGCATTCATAATAGCAAGCTTTTACTTGAATTATGATATGCTTGCTGATTCCACTGTGGTATTACTATCTTAGAGGAATGGGATAAAGGTACCTGCCAGTATCTAGCTATCCAATAAAGGTATTCAATAAAGGGCTATTTCCTTTCTTTCACTGAGTATTCTCTCTAAGCAGCTTCTAAGCACTTAGAAGGGATCTAGGAACCAAAGATCCCTGGCTCCTCAACACTGCTATTAAAAAATATGGATTAACTGCTGTTGTAAAATCCGAAAGACTACAAAAGAACATTTGGTTTAACTTCCCAAACAATACAGGAATCTCTACTGAGACACTCTGGGTAGGCAAATAAGAAAGTTGCAATGACATTATTTAAAATTTAATTATTTAAATTTGTAAATAGACCGCACATCTAGAGGCAGTATGGTATAACAGGAATAGCATTAGATCTGAACTTCACCTTTTAGAACCTATTTCCTCAAACGTAAAGCTGGGTTAGTAACTGGTTTTTTACTACCTCCTCTGAGACCCATGACAATTATATGAGAAAATATGTGAAAGCACTTAAATCTTAAAGCACTATACAGACATATCCTACTATTATTTATGCTGGCCTATGTACATAACACTAAAAACTGATTTTTAGTAGATTCATATCAGGAGAAAAGTTGAGAAAAAACCTTTTGTTTTCTCCAATATTTCAGAGGTTTATGACTTATTGCCAAGCAAAATGATGAAGAAAATATAAAATATCTTTTGTTCCCAAATTTATTTTTTATTAGTATTGGGCCAACAGCTTTGAAGTTTTAATGTCCTTAACTGCCACCTTGGAAACTATTTTCAGAAACAAGACAACACAATGGTACAGATATTACTGCATCTAGAACAGGGACAGGCACATAACAGGCGTTCAAAATTCTGATTAACTGAATAAATACAAAAAAGTGTTTAATTTCTAAGTATACTTAAATGAAGAAATGTCACCCATACTTCACTGCTATTTTTTTGCCCATTGCTATCTACCTTGGTCGCTTTTCAACACTGTTATTTAACATTCCTAGTGAGCAATGAGACTCTGGGAAACTTACTTGATATCACTTGTTTTCTTAACTGGAAGATAGCAATAATAATATCTACCTACATTCATAAGGTTGTGAAGTGAGGTGTGTAGGTGTGAAGGATTAAATGATCTAAAGAACATATCACACACAAAGTACTTAAAAATACACAAAATATATGTAAAATATAGTGCCTAGCACAGAACAGGTAGATCTCTTTCCTTCCTTATTAAATCACTAGCAAAGGAATTAAGTTAAAAAAAAAACACACACACAAAAACCATTATAGCCAAAAGTTCACCATAACAATCATTTTCCTACACCAAATGATGGTGGACACTGGTCCACAGTTCACTATACCAGTTTATGGTACCATGGCAATGTATTTAGTAGACATATTCTCCATTACACTAAATAATATCCTATATTTTGCTATCATACACTAAATATTTCATAATATACTCACAACTGTCTTCTGTATGGCCACAGAAACACAAAAACTGGACATCAAAGCATTACTATATATTGATGCCAAAGATGAAGATATTGGGGAGTAAATGATTTGTTTAAGGTTATCATGGGCCTCATCAGTGACACAGCAAAGGTAACATTAAATACTCCCTATTCTACATGAAAGCACAACCTCTACCACAGCACTTTTATTCTTTCCTTTCTCAAACCTGACCCTCCTCTAGCATTCATTACCTAGAAGAATGGAATCAATACCCCTTACCTGTTCTAAAAAGCAGCCAGTACTCTTTGTACCTAACGTTACTCTTGCCTGCCCAACTCTGTTACTCTACAGTCTTTTGCCAGACTGACTTTCCTAAATTGCAAATATGATCATGTCATGCACTATTTTAAGCAAAATCCCTTCTAGAAATCCTTAAATTTTCTGATCACATGTATAAGGCCCTTCATAATCTGGTCCTAATTTACCACTCTAGACTAATCTCTCACTATTTTTAATCATCTTCACCAAGAATGCTTCAGTCACATCTAGTTATACATAAATTTCTGAACAAACCAATAGCAGTCGAGTTACATACTTGCTGTTCCCAGAACCTGCAACCTTCTCTCCCCACTCCATGCTCACGTCCACTCAGCTTATTTTTATTTATCCTTCAGGTCTTGCTTTAGTTTTCTTCCAAGAAGTCTTATTTCATCTCCCAAAACTGAATTAGGAATTACTACTATGTGCCCCTGTGACGTCTCGTATTTACATCTATCCAAGCAGTTCTCTTTTTGTATCTTGAGTACCCATTTATGTGTTTCACTCCCTGCCAAGCTCTGAAGCTACACTGGTAGGTGCTCAATAATAATTTGATGAGTTTTGGTTCACCATTAAGATGTCTTCCAAGGAATTATTTACTTATTTAGTAAGTTACATGTCAAAATCCACTCTTGCACTTAGCAGGTTGAAATAAACAAAAAAGAGAAGATTTGATATTAAATAGTTGAAACTGTAATTTAAAATATAGTTGTAAATTATTAAATAAGAAAATAAGACCAGTGTGGCTGATATGGTTATTGCCTTCAAGTGGCTAACTTCAGAGCCTGGCAGGGAGGGAAACACATAAATGGGTACTAACGGTACAAAAAGAAAACTGCCTGGAGAGATGTAAATACAGGACATCACAGGGGCACATAGTAGTTATTCCTAACTCAGTTTTGGGGAATAAGAAATAAGACTTGTTGGAGGAAAACTAAAGCAAGACTGGAAGGATCAATAAAAAAACAAGCTGAATGGATGTGAGCATGGAATGGGGAGAGAGGGTATATAGCTCAACTATTATTCGTTTGCTCAAAAATTTATGTATAATGAGATGCGGCTGGAGCATAAATTGTGAAGGTGATTGAAACAGCTACTTCTCCAAAATACTAGAAGGCAAAATACTGAACAATGAAGAAGAGCTATGCATTCCATTAGAGTATTTCAAGGAGAGGATGAAAATCTGAAAACCACTGGCTTATTTAATTGTGTTGCTTATATTTATATTTAAGTCACTATGCCAAATATAAAACAAACTTCTCTACATGGCACTCATAATCTGACTCAGTATTGTGTGTCTGAAAGTGATTCTTCTAAAAAATTATCTTAAATTTGATTTTTTTGGGGAGGTCTAAAACATTAATTTGTTTTTTAGAGTAACTCATCTCTAATTTTATACTATAAAATAATTGAGAAAAAATGATTTGATATGCCAAGAATTTATATACCTATTTGATATATCAAATGGGATTCGATTCATCTTACAGAAGGCTTTTTTCCTAACTGAGATATATCTATCATGTTTTGGTGAATTCTTACCGAGAAATTAGCTATTATAAATTATTCAATGGAACAAATGCTCCCTCCTCCACCACCATCCCCTTCCTTCACTACTCACTGAAAAAAAAAGAAACATGCAACACTGGATTCTATTCCACAGTGAATATATATGAAAAAAACACAGTGGTCCTCACTGATCAATCATGGCAGAACACTCAGGGCACGGTCACCACAGCTAACAAGCAGAGTAAAACATCCACCATCTCTTTTATCAGAGAAAAGAAAAAGTGAAAATTATAAGACTAGTTAGGTTTTAGGATGGAAAACAATCTTGGCCAAAATAATCGACTATCATTCACTGCCCCTTAAAACATGACAATTAAAGTTCTCCCTCACTTTTCAAAAAGTTATTATAAATGAAATCATGTTTAAATACATTAAGAATTGTCTTCTAAAGACCTTATATGAATAAGCTATTTTAAAAGTAACCTTTTTTAGAAATTAATAACATTGTAAAGCAATTATACTGCAATTATAAAAAAGATTTAACCAGTTTTATAAAAAATAAATAAAAGTAAGCATTTCATAAATAAATACTCATTTATAAATTGAGCTTTTTTTTTTTTAAGACTCTGCCTAAGATAAAACATAACTGTTATTATATCATGGTATATTTGGTAGAAAATCCAGGTTGCTCTAAATATGAAATTTATGTATTAAAAAACTATGGTTTAGGGCAGCCTTTATTTTTTTTAAGAAGATACTCTAGCACAATGGAAGTTCACTTCCTTAGAGTTCACTTCCCAAGTACTTGACCTGTACCACAAAGCAGCTCAGGCTATCTTTGCAAAATGGCGAGAATAAGAAGCAAAAGGACTAAGATTGTAAGTCAGGCTGAGCAGCAACCATATGGCACTACAAAGCACAACTGAGAGACAATAAGTATACCCCCTGTCTCTTATCCACAT
>SJYX01000293.1:418310-434967 GCA_006410675.1 Oreotragus oreotragus | reverse complement strand
CTAGTCAAGGCTATGGTTTTTCCTGTGGTCATGTATGGATGTGAGAGCTGGACTGTCAAGAAGGCTAAGCGCTGAAGAATTGATGCTTTTAAACTGTGGTGTTGGAGAAGACTCTTGAGAGTCCCTTGGACTGCAAGGAGCTCCAACCAGTCCATTCTAAAGGAGATCAACCCTGAAATTTCTTTGGAAGGAATGATGCTAAAGCTGAAACTCCAGTACTTCAGCCACCTTATGTGAAGAGTTGACTCATTGGAAAAGACTCTGATGCTGGGAGGGATTGGGGCAGGAGGAGAAGGGGATGACCAAGGATAAGATGGCTGGATGGCATCATGGACTCGATAGACATGAGTCTGAGTGAACTCCAAGAGATGTGATGAACAGAGAGGCCTGGCGTGCTGCGATTCATGGGGTCGCAAAGAGTTGGACATGACTGAGTGACTGAACTGAACTGAAATGAATCCAGTTGGACTTAATCTCAGCATTTACGCAGGCTCTGCAACAGACTTAACACACTAGAATTAGAGAGGCTTATTGTAGACACACACAATAAAGGGTGCAACTTTTACTGGGAAAACCCAATAAAGGTTGGGTTTTCCTGGTTATGTAACATCAAATGTCATGCTTGTGTGACCTGAGTTCTTGTTTGGCTCTTATTATTCCATGTTTCTTGAAATTGCCTATTCATTTTCACTAAGTATGTACATCAGTTTAGTTCAGTCACTCAGTCGTTTCCGACTCTTTGCGATGCCATGAATTACAGCACACCAGGCCTCCCTGTCCATCACCAACTCCTGGAGTTTACCCAAACCCATATCCATTGAGGTGGTGGTGCCATCCAGCCATCTCATCCTCTTTTGTCCCCTTCTCCTCCTGCCCTCAATCTTCCCCAGCATCAGGGTCTTTTCAACTGAGTCAGCTTTTTGCATCAGGTGGCCAAAATATTGGAGTTTCAGCCTCAACATCAGTCCCTCTAGTGAACACCCAGGACTGATCTCCTTAAATGGACTGGTTCAATCTCCTTGCAGTTCAAGGGACTCAAGAGTCTTCTCCAACACCAGAGTTCAAAAGCATCAATTCTTTGGCACTAAACTTTCTTTAGAGTCCAACTCTCACATCCATACATGACTACTGGAAATAACCATAGCCTGACTAGATGGACCTTTGTTGGCAAAGTAATGTCTCTCCTTTTTAATATGCTGTCTAGGTTGGTCATAACTTTTCTTCCAAGGAGCAAACGTCTTTTATTCTCATGGCTGCAATCACCCTCTGCATTGATTTTGGAGCCTCCAAAAATAAAGTCAGCCACTGTTTCTACTGTTTCCCCATCTATTCACCATGAAGTGATGGGACTGGATGCCATGATCTTGGTTTTCTTAATGTTGAGCTTTAATCCAACTTTTTCGCTCTCCTCTTTCACTTTCATCAAGAGGCTCTTTAGTTCCTCTTCACTTTCTGCCATTAGGCTGGTGTCATCTGAATATCTGAGGTTATTGATACTTCTCCTGGCAATCTTGACTACATCTTGTGCTTCCTTCAGCCCAACATTTCTCATGATGTACTCTGCATATAAGTTAAATAAGCAAGGTGACAATATACAGCCTTGACGTACACCTTTTCCTGTTTGGAACTAGTCTGTTGTTCCATGTCCAGTTCTAACTGTTGTTTTATTACCTGCATACAGGTTTCTCAAGAGACAGGTCAGGTGATCTGGTATTCCCATCTCTTTCAGAATATTCCACAGTTTATTGTGATCCACACAGTCAAAGGCTTTGGCATAGTCAATAAAGCAGAAACAGATGTTTTTCTGGAACTTTCTTGCTTTTTCCATGATCCAGCGGTTGGCAATTTGATCTCTGTTCCCCTGCCTTTTCTAAAACCAGCTTGAACATCTGGAAGTTCATGGTTCACGTATTGTTAAAGCTTGGCTTGGAGAATTTTAAGCTTTACTTTACTAGCATGTTAGATGAGTGCAATATTTTGTGCATTCTTTGGCATTGCCTTTCTTTGGGATTGGAATAAAAACTGACCTTTTCCAGTCCTGTGGCCACTACTGACTTTTCTATATTTGCTGACATATTGGGTGCATCATTTTCACAGCATATGTACATATATTTGTGCAATAAAAAATTGTTATGAGATATTGGTTCATGTGATTATTGAAGCTGAGAATTTCAGCAATCTTCTGCATGCTAGTTGGAGGCCTGGGAAAGCCAGAACGTGTTCTGAGGGCCTCAAATTCACAAAACCAGTGGCAGGAGAATTTTGATATCCCACTTCAACAATCAGGCAAAGAGAGAATCTGACCTTTCTCTGGTTTTTTTTTTTTTTTTTTTGACTGAAGCCCTCAAAGGACTGGATGATATCCACTCTAATTGGGGAAGGCAGTCAGCTTCACTCAGTCCATGAATTTAAGTACTATTTTCTCCTGCAAATACCATCACAGACACAATCAGAAATAATGTTTAACCAGCTATCTGGGTACTCCTTGTACCAACTGAGTTGATACCCAGAATTAACCAACACAATCCAAGTGGATATAATTGGTATTTATAATTATCTTCTTCCACTATCTTTTCCATATTCCCTCTACCTTCAGCAAGCATCTCATGGTCACAGTGAATAGTCTAAGCCATTATTATTTCTGTCTTGTCTGGACTGTTGTAGTTTAAGATTGACCTTAGTTATAGGACATGGTAATACTAAGAGATTCCCTAAGGGATCTTCTCTATTCTAAACATGATCTCCTTTAGTCCCCTTGTGGTATAATAGTACAATTTGTCCCTTGGTAGTCAAGATCAGTTACTCCAGTAACTCCATCCTTCATCTGTTGACTTAGAGGTGTGAGAAGAACAAAGTAACTGGACAACACTCTTAACTTCCAGTTCAATAGAATCAATGTGTTTTTTGGCAAAAGTAAACTTCTCTCTAAAACTAAGATCTCTATGCTAACAGATCACAAAATCATGGGAATAGATAGCAAAGTTTTTGGTAATGGATAACTAGGAGTAATAATGAGTGGTACTACTCCAATTTCCATCTCTTGATTGCTGGACCAGTGAATATTGTATCAGAAAGAAACAGTGCCACAACTTGTATACTGAGAAGAAACAGCCTCCTGGAGAAATGTGTCCCAGACGTGCCAAACATTGCCATATAGATGTCATGGTAACAAACATCAAGGGATCATTCCACTGCTCTATCATGCTAGCTGCTCCAGAATGGTGAAGAACATGGTAACACCAGTGAATTACTGGCCCACTGCTGTGCTTCATTTGTTGTGAAGTAACTTTTACTCATTAGAAGTAATGTTGTAGAATACTTGCATCCCTGGGATAAAGCCCACTTGGTCATGGTGTATGATCTTTTTAATGTGTTGTTGGATTTTTTTTTTTTTTTTTTTGGCAAATAAGACAAAATTGGGACTCTAAGTATTGGGCTTTTTTGTTCTCAATGACTTGTTCCCTTTCAACAAATGGCACTTAAGTCCCCTGTACATAGAAGTGATACATTTCCCATCATTAGCTGAATAAATTTACACACTGTTTTAAGAGATGAAACCATGACTGCTTTAAGCCACGTTTTGGTTGCCATAAGATTACAAAGGATACCATCTTCTTAATCTTCACAATTCAGAACTCTAGTTTCTTCTATCAGGGTTGGAACTGACCATCAAGTCCTCTACTCATTCCACTTGACAAGTCAGCTCCAAGACAGAGGGGCCACCATCAAGGACCAGAGCATATCCAGTCCCCAACATGTCTTTGAGAACAGGTGGCCCCTCTCTGGAGCTCATTGGAACAACTGTGACCCTCATACCAGCCTCTCCCTTCCCCTTCACTCCCCACAAGACACCCCCTTGGTCTCAGGTCCCAGGGCTGGTGACAAAGTGATCTTTGCAGTCTTAGAAAATAATAACTGTGAATCTACAAAAGGAACAGAAAGCATACAAAATGTATCTCTTTCTTCCAAAATACATGCTTTCAGTTCTACGTTTTGGCGGAGCCTGAAAAGTATTTTCAAGGGAAATATAGGTTGAGTTAATTTATAGGTTTGTCCTTTTCTTTCATAAAAATACTCTTGTTTTGGTAATAAACTTTTTCTTCTAGAGTAAGAGAAATAATACTGTGTTATCAAAAGCAAGAAGGCTTACGATTCAAGTGGGCTCTAAGCCCTCGAGGGCCCGGAGAGTCTCTGTCAGTAGCTCTGCCGCCTCGGACACCCAGGGAGCTGTGGGACACCAGCTCAGCAAAAGCAAACACTGTCTCGACAGTGCTTTTTTATCTCCTTATTTTATAAAATGGCTTACCTGAGATCGGCATGTATTATTCAGTGCAAGAGGGAACATCAATCAGATTAAGGAGTAGATGGAAACTATGTGGATTAGATTTGTGGCTGTGTCATCTACCTTTCTCGGGGCTGGCGAAGTGCCAAGTGTTAACACAGTGAGGGAGCCAGGGGCTCGGCACAGGCTCCAGTTGGGGCGGGGGAGGGAGTTAAACATCAGCTTCTGTCCCTGGCTCCGTGGGTGCATCGGGGTGGGTGGCGAGGAGGGTGAACAGGTCAGGGAGGGGAAGCCAAAGGGACACAGGTGTGCTCTGCCCAGCTTTAGTTTGGGCAGAGGATGGCTTGTGGTCCTAAACGGACAGCTCCCACCGAGCCCACTGGGGCAGAAGGTGGTCTGGGGTCCGGTAGATCGCTAGATCGGCAGGGGCTGGTGGGAGATGCCGAAGGAGAGCACCTAGCACACTCTGGGCCTTGCCTACAGCTCCGAGATGGCTGAAGTGAGGGGTGGGGCTGATCTGGTCTAGAGCGGGATTCCAAGCTCTCTTTCTCTCCCAACCACAGGCGATGTTAGGCTTGTTCTCAACCTACACGTTACAAACACTTCTTGGTGTGTTTGGGGAGTGGGGAGCGGGAGAGGGACTCCATCTCTCCCGTGACCTCCTCCGACACCCTTGGCTTGCTTACCCAGCCATTTTCAGTTAGCTACATGGATGGTCACAGAACAAGGGGGTGGCACTGGGCACACAACACAGAACCAGAGAAGTTCATGCAGGCAGGGGAACACACACCAGAATGAGGAAGCAAGGGACACACCGCCCCGAGGAACATGCAAACGAGAAGATCCCTGCAGATCCACAGATGCCACAGCCGGACGGGCTCTGACAAAGCACAATGGTCTCAGAAAAAAGCCACTGTTGAGCCACAACACACAGCCCGGCGCCTGGACCGCACCCTCGGCACGAGAGTGATGCATTGCAGAACAGCGACTGGGTACCGTGCAGACACCCACGCAGACACCGACACAGAAACACCAACACAGACACACACAGATGCACTAGGTTTCCGACACAACACGGACCTGCGTTTAAGGAGACAGGTGCCTCTGGAAAAAACAGCAGACAGAACACCTGCTCCTGCCGAAGAAATGTCTGCAGCTGTAGATGAGCCAGGCAGTGCAGTAGAATTTCTAGAAAGACTTGCCAGCCTTTTGCTAATTAGACTCTTGGTGATAGAGTCCAGGTGGCCCTTGGGTGTGCAACCCCCAGATGGTGCAGCAAAGCAGGGAGCTCACCCTCCCCTGGGCGTGATCCGTCTGAGTGCTCTTCTTCTCTGTCTCATTCAACACACACGTGCGCGTGCGCGCGCACACACACACACACACACACACACACACACACACTCTTCTCCCCACCTTGGAAGGACTAGAAGGAGACGCACGTTAGTTTTCCATGGGGAGAAAAAATGTCAAAGCTTCTGGACACTGATTGGGTGTCATTGTCACCAGCTGGTGACGGGTTGGGGGCTGCATCAGAACTTGAGCTCTGTAAGATGGGGAGTGGGTTTCAGGCCCCGGCCTGGCCATGCCTAGCTCTCCATGGAGAGGTCTCTGGACTTGCCTCAGCCTGGGTAAAGAATATGGCTGTCAGAGTTACCACAGACCTGGCCCATTGACTGGCTGTGGCCTTACATGGCTGGGTCTCAGTCAGAGTGTGGGTCTCCTGGTCTAAAAGGTCTGTTCTCCAGCTGACCCACTGAAGCCTCAAGTCGTCCACTGCCAGAGGCCAAGGGGAAGGGTCCAGAGGTCCTGGCTTCCCGGGCAATGGGGGGGATGCTCCTCTCTTGGGGTCACCAGCTGGCCGCTGGAGGGGAGTTTGGGGAGGTGGGAAGGCCACAGATGGGATACTGGGCCAGAGCTGGCTACGCTGGGTGGGCAGGCCAGCCTCCCAGGCCCAGTGCTGTCCTCAGAGGTCAACAGCAGGATGCCTGGCTCCTGAGGCTGGTGCCACCTCCTCTGCCCCCTCCCAGCATGTGGTGCCATCACAGGACATGGTCTGCCTTCAACCCTTCAGAGAGAATTTACTTCTACGACAAAATACAGATTCTCCTTGGAGAGGTCCCTAGCCTTTAACAAAGCGCTTAAAGATATTTATTCTATCAATATAGAGATATGTCGCTCTGAAAAAGGTTTGCAAACAAAGATGAACGCATGGCAGGAGAAGTTGCACCAGCCCCAAGGCACACGGGCGGCCACCAAAGTTGGCAAGTAGAGATTAGACCAGTCATGAGACTTCCCAAAGCCACAGAGAAAGAAGGAATACCTCATTTTAAAAGAGAAGGTCTCCCCCAAGAGACAGATCCTTGTAGACACACACACACAGTCACACTCACACACGGGTCCTCTCACCTACGTGTGCATTTTTCAAAATGTCTCAGCCGCCAGTGTTGGTGGTGAACGGGGCATGCCTGAGAAACAGCGCGGGCTCTGAGAGAGAAGTGGGGACACCTGCGGCAGATGGGAGCCGGGCCTGCTTCTCACGTGCTCGAGGACGAGACCAGGCTGTGTGCGTGTGCGCATGTGCGAGGGCGGTGGCCTTGAGTCATTCCTGGGGGAAAGGGAGAGAAGAAGAGACGACGGACGGATCATCACCGCACAAGCAGGGGGAGGCGGGCGGGGGCTGGGGACCCGGGGACCCGGAGGCTCAGCCCAGCCCCAGGCCTCAGTTGATCTGGCGACAGGCTTCGAATGTCCACTTGGTGGCTCCGCCGTAGATCTCGATGTGGGACTCCGCCCAGGCGATGACGTTGCCGGAAAGGGCCTTGGTGCTGCAGGTGGCCAGGTTGTACACCTCCCCCGGGGTCAGCTTGCGGTCCCAGATGTTGAAATGGGCCAGCTCGCCCACAAACGCTTGGGTGGCATCAAACCCGCCACCCAGAGTGTCCTTTAGAGAAAAGCAGAGGGTGAGGGTGGAGGGGGTCAGGGTGGTGAGTGCCTATCAGGAGGACTTCCCTAGCATGTATGGCTCTCACGTCCACCTCTGGGCACATCTGTCTCAGCTGTGCATCAGTCCCTGCCCTCCAGGGAGCTCAGGAACAGCAGTGATGCTGGCCTCCTCTGCCCTGGATGCAGAGTTTCTCCTAGGGGCACCTGAGAGGTGCCCAGTGAGGGAGGGTGTCAGCTGGGACCATGGACAACCATGGGAGCAGGGCCTGGGGGCCTCCCCTACACTCCCTGCCTCTCCCCAGGAAACTCTAATGTCACTCTTTGCTAGCCATGGCTGCCCAACAAGAACAGAAAGCCTGGGCTCTCCTGCCTGTCTTTCCCTCCTGGGTGCCCAATGGGAGCAAACCACTTCCAGGAAATATATTATGCATCACTAAGTTCATGACTGGCCTTCCCGTGCCAAAGAGCATTGCTGCAGTTGTTGAGAGTCTGGAGACAGAGCCCCCTCCTCCTGCCTTTCCTGAAAGCACCCACTCAGAGCGGGGACTTTGCCCAAACTGCTGCATCACTTGCTTCCACGGCTTCTTCTCAGGGGAACCACTTCCCTCTCCAGCTCCCTCCCACTTTGCTTCCTGCTGCCTCTCTCCCCTCCCTCCCAACACCCTCACTCTCCTTTCTCCAGCCTAGTCTCCTCTGGTTCTGGGGCTCCTCCCCCTGCAGCCAGCGCCCCCCACTTCCCCCTCACCCTGTCCCTTGCAAAACCAATACAATATTGTAAAGTAATTAGCCTCCAATTAAAATAAATAAATTTAAACTTTAAAAAAAAAAAAAGCAATGTTGTGTGGAATAACATGGCAATGAATGAAACATGTAACTCCCCATATGGTGATTTTGGAAGAAGCACTACATGCAATGAAGACAAATCCATATACAGAGTATCTATTCCAACAGGGACAAAATGCTGCCCTTTCATGATGAAACAGCCCTGGTATAATCAATCCAACACCATGGAGCTCACTAATCACCCTGGGGAAGAGTGCCACATCCAGGACTCAGAATTGATTTCTACTGCTTGCAGATTGGGCTTTCAGCAGTAGCTGTGGTCAGGTGCCTTTGGTTAGTGGAAGGCCATGTAATAAGTCCAAAGGTGGCATAACCTCCACCCTTGTGTGACTGACAACTTTATCCACATTTCTTTGGGGAATTATGAGGTTGACTGGAGAAAGTGACTGAGTAGTATACATAGAAAAAGCTATCCTATACACTTGAACATTTTTTTTTCCCTCTGCTGAGGTCACCTTTTGATGAGAATTTACATGGGACACAAATACATTCATGTTTTTTGCTCATACAGGAAACTCTATTCATATACTTATTTTCCAAATTTCCTTGTCACCAATTTTTAAATCATGTGAGTTCCAAGTCTGGGACAAAAAAGCTCATCACGAGCAGGAATCAGTAATTGCATATCTGGTCATTTTTTATTTCAAACAATTTGGACAGTCTTGGGCACTGCTCAAATTTCTGCCCACTGGAAGGATTCCCCTTTACCACTATTTTTCAGGAATATCCTAGAAAGAGGGTATAATGATACAGCTGTCCACTTTTGAATAGTGCCTGCATATTGCACAGAATCAAATATTAACAAAACCCAAAGCTTCTTTTCCTTTGTCAACTGAGCATAGGGAACTCCCTCGCAGACCATAGGCTGGGAGTGAGGAGTATGTGACGTATGAGTGAAGACCAGGGCTACTTGTTAAAGTAATTTACTTGTGCCTTCAAGAGTGGCTTGAACCTATCATATACTTACCACTTCCTTCTGATGATGGAGAGCTATTGTCCATGACTAAATTTATGGATTGGCAGATCAGATGACACCCAGTTTATTGTGGGCAGCTCAGGTTGCATAACTTGATTATGGCCCGTGATTAAATATTCAATCTCTACTAAGGTTTACTAGCAATCTGAGAGTTGTTTCTCAAAAAAGAGACAGCTGCCAGCAGAGTATGTTAGAGCTTTTCTTCAAAATACTAAGGGCTTGTGTTGCAATTTACCTATGGGGTCCTGTCAAATAAACTAAAGTGAATCCCTTGAATGAATACGAGTATATACTTACAAGTTAGCTCCAGTATTTAGGAGTTTAAGAACATTGGATATACTGCTATGGAATTTAGCCTAATGGTACATCAGAGCCAGGGATTCCCTTTACAGGAAAAAAAAAAGGTATAGCAGTTCGTTGGTAACAGTTGAACTCACTGTTTTTATTACATGGGGTATCATATATGAAATCTACTGGCCTAAAAGAAATTATTGAAGGCATAGGTGATGTGTAACTTGGATGTAACTACCTACAGCTTTTGGTTCCATTCTTCAAAACAGTATACATGATAAATCATCAAATATTATAAAGTCCTAATCCAAAATAAGTAAAATACTTAAGTCCAGAAACTGGGTAAAGTAAGTTCCTTCTTCCCATATCATTAGTCACAGTGATCTATCTGGGGGATTTGTGTTTTCTATCTACACAATTCCTGGTGTATAATCCTTTTTATTTTTTATTTTGGTTTGCTAACATGTTGTTAGGCGCTTTTTTTATCCATACACATGAGAGATACTGGCCTGCAATTTTATTTTTGAATTTTGTCTGGTTTTCACATCAACGTAATGATGACCTTGTAGAATGAATTTGAGAGTGTTACCTCCTCTTCAAAATTTTAGACTCATTTGAAAAGGATAGGTTTTATGTTTGGTAGAATTCCCCTGTGTGATCAAACCAGTCAGTCCTGAGGAAAATCAACCCTGAATATTCATTGGAAGGACTGCTGCTGAAGCTGAAGTTCCAATACTTTGCCCACCTGATGCAAAGANATTTTAGACTCATTTGAAAAGGATAGGTTTTATGTTTGGTAGAATTCCCCTGTGTGATCAAACCAGTCAGTCCTGAGGAAAATCAACCCTGAATATTCATTGGAAGGACTGCTGCTGAAGCTGAAGTTCCAATACTTTGCCCACCTGATGCAAAGAGCCAATTCACTGGAAAAGACCTTGATGCTGGGAAAGATTGAAGGTAGGAGCAAAAGAGGATAACAGAGGATGAGATGATTGGATGGCATCCCTGACTCAATGGACATGAGTCTGAACAGCTCTGGGAGATGGCAAAGGACAGGGAAGCCTTGTGTGCTGCAGTCCATGGGATCACAAAGAGTCAGACACGACTGAGTGACTGAATGGGATGATGACGCCCTACCAGGTTCTGCTTCACCTTTGCCTTACTCACATGATTGCGTGCCTGTGTGCTAAGTCGCCTCAGTCGTGTCTGACTCTGCGCGACCCTATGGATTGCAGCTCTCCAACTGTTCCTGGGATTCTCCAGGCAAGAATACAGGACTGGGTTACTTTTTCCTTCTGCAGGGGATCTTTCCAACCCAGGAGTCAAACTAGAGTCTTTTAAGTCTCGTGCACTGGCAGATGAGTTTTTTTACCACCAGCACCACCTGGGAAGCCCCTGATTGCATCCCCCTCCAAATCTTATCAGTAACTGCCTGCATGATCCCTTAACCTCCAGCTAAGAATTGTCCTGATTCTCAGATTTGAGGCTACATTATTAGGGGATCAACAAGAAATATCAGTCCTCTGGATGGTTGCTAACCTGAAGGGTTGTGGGGAACACGTTCCTTCCACAGTTCCCCTGGTAACCAGGGAGCCCTTCTGATGTCATTCACCCTGTAACTGGTATCCTCTTCCTCTCCTGAATAGCAAAGCTTGCTGTGGAGTCCTGCCTGCCCTTATCCATACAAAGCAGTGTGTCACTCCTGGGTCTTTGCCTGTGACTTGTAAGACTCCCTGTTCCACAAATTATTGATGTCTCTGCCTCTGAGTCAGTTCTTCATTAGCTTCGAGGCTGGACAGTTGCAAAGACTGCAGTATGGTGGGATGCAGCCGAGCACAAGGTAGTTGATCTTTCAGGTTTCAGATGTAATATAAGGGAATCATAATTGAATCCATTTGTCATTAGCACAGAAAATTTTAAATATTGTTCTATAGACGGCAGCCCACCAGGCTCCCCCGTCCCTGGGATTCTCCAGGCGAGAACACTGGAGTTGGTTGCCAATTCCTTCTCCAGTGCATGAAAGTGAAAAGTGAAAGTGAAATCACTCAGTTGTGTCCGACCCTCAGTGATCCCATATTGCTCTATGGAACATAGTAAATAAACCCCAGATAAAGAGCCAATAGTAGATTGGGATTTAATTTATATCAAATATCACCTTTTACTCACAGGAGACAATGTGATGTTTCAACAAATTTTGGGATAAATAGTAAACATTTTTAAAAAAACAAAACACTCTGCTTCACACACTGAATAAAGTTAAATATATTTCATTTACATTAAGTAAATATTTAAAATGTACTCACAAGTTAAAAAGTAAATGAAAGTCTTGAAACATTTTTAAAATATATAAAGGTTTTAATATTAAAAAAAGAGTGCAAGGGAAAAAATTGGCAAAGCTTAAAATTATGCAATTAATATAGAAACTATAAATACAAAATAAGAATATTAATATATATTTATCATATTAGTTATGAAAATGCTAATTATAACATATATATCATATAATGTTGCATGTATGCAGTGATATAATAAATGATATAATGCATTGCAATATACTATATGTATGCTATTAATACATAAATGGAGAAGGCAATGACACTCCATTCCAGTACTCTTGCCTGGAAAATCCCATGGACAGAGGAGCCTGGTAGGCTGCACATGGGGTCCCTAAGTCAGACACGATTGAACAACTTCACTTTCACTTTTCACTTTCATACATTGGAGAAGGAAATGGCAACCCACCCCAGTGTTCTTGCCTGGAGAATCCCAGGGATGGGGGAGCCTGGTGGGCTGCCGTCTATGGGGTCGCACAGAGTCGGACACGACTGAAGCAACTTAGCAGCAGTAGCAGCAGCAATACATAAATATATTTGATAATAATTTTGGCTAAATGTTATAATTGAAAATGAGAATAGACATTTTATATATAAAATACTACATAATATACTCAATACAATTTAAAAATATAGGCATATTGTATATTTTATAAAGCAATTTAATAGTAAATTATACATATATAATGTATTTCAAAGCAATTTGATGATAAATATATATATCTCAAGTCTTTTGATCCAGAAATTCTATTTCCTTAACCTAATCTATAGAAAATTTTAAAATACACAGCAAACATATATGAATTGAGATGTTGGGAGTTAAAGAAATAAGAGCTGGTAGGCAGCCTATTTTCTTGACAAATCACAATATATTTATATGGGATTGGCATCAAATTTATACAAAAAGTTTCCAAGGTTATGGACTTAGTATATATAAAAGGCATATAGAAGACTTTTAGAGTTATGTTTTGTTTTTGTTTTATTTTTTTTTCCAAATAAGTCAACAATGGTGTGCATGTGTATGTGTGTGTGTGTGCACTCACATGCCAGGAGCTGTGGATCACCATAGGGCTAGGCAGGCATGGCCTTAAGTTTTCTATATGAATGATTATGTTAAGCATACAAGGAAGAGCCCATTTACTTCATCTGTATAAAAAATGGTTATAATGTTCATTAAACATTGAGTTTGTAAAACTCACCTGGCAATTAATCTATTTATCTTTCTAATCTATTGAAAGGACACGGTTTTAACATTGCCAACATCATTCAGATTGTATGTTCATGAATCTGGGAATTTTGAGTCAAACTAGAGATTTCAGGGTTAACTATTTGACTATAAAGATAGATTTTCTTGGAAAGGAGTGTAGTTTCTTTGGTTACATAGAAAATAAAGACTATTTCTTCTTGGACAAGTACCAACCTCACGTCAATGTAGAAAGACCAGAATGTGCCTAGCATTCCAAATGGCTGTTTGCCAATTTGAAAGATTTCTGAAAAGAAAAGGGGCTATTGTACATTTTTTTCTTTTAAATCACAAAGTATATGGTCTGTGGAACAGACCACAGAGGAGAAAAAAGAAGAAAAGAAATGAACTTTGCTGACCCTCCACACAAATTTTGTCTCCTTCACTTAGAAAATTGTAAAGTATCTTTTTCGTTTTTCTCTCTCATTTTAACCTTTAGTATTCTCTCTGGGCTGTCATTCTGTGTTTGAGGGGGAAAATCATCTTGGCTATAATATTAGCTACCACTTAGGAACAGTCAGCCACTCCATCAAGACTTACTTTTATTACATATACCAAAGATTGGCTACATACAGAAGGCACTTCAGCAGCATTCATATTTGGAGTTAGGCAATGCCAGAAGAGAGAAGTTTGGATCAGAGTTATGGACAAGAAAAGGCAGCTGATGAAGATAAAGTGAAAAATACAAATCATCAAACATTAACTACCTTTCAAAGTGAAAACCAGGACGTCAATGATAATGCTTAAGAGCCCAGACTTTGGAGATGAACAGAAGCTGAAACCCTATCTGATGCAATTAACCACATCTGTGACCTTGGACAGCTTAGCCATGTTGTTAACCTCTGTTTCTTCATTGGTGAATTAAATGAATCATCTGTCAGAGTGTTTTGAAGTGGCTGATAACACGACTCATAATTTGCTGAGTCCAACATACGGTGAACAATAAATGTTAAAGTGGGCTTCCCAGGTGAATCAGTGGTGAAGAAACTACCTTCCAATGCAGGAGCCAAAGGAGATGCAGGTTCAATCCCTTTGGTCAAGAAGATTCCCTGGAGCTTTGGAGATGGCAAGCGACTCAAATATTCCTGCTGAGATAATCCCATGGACAGAGAAGCCTCTCAAACTACAGTCCGTGGGGTTGCTAAGAGTTGGACATGACAGAGCAACTGAGCATACATGCACAGAGAGGTGTTAAACACATGTCAGTTGTTAGTTCCATTAGGTTGTTATCATTGTTAATATCACTATTAAAAATACACTTAGAAGGATGTTTACTTTTTAAACACAAACTTAGTCAATATTTAAAATGTTACTACACTTGTAAGAACTTTTTACTAGAAAGTGCTTATACAAACTGAAAAAAAACTCCATATAATAAAATATGTAGCTGTATCTAAGCATAAATTAATCATAAAAAATCATTCACTTGGACTACTAAATGAGAGACAGTAAAAATATCAATCCAGCAAGATTTTTCCCTTTCATATGGAGACACTGCAAGATCTCAGATGCTGTGCAGTCATGAAAACAATATAAGTTCTCATTCTACTACTAAGGCATTGAAATGCTGGTTAAAATAATTATTTTTGTAATGCTACAAAATACAAAAGTTTGCATTTTTAAATTTTTTCTCTCTAGATAAGATATTGGAGAGATCTTTCCATGTAAAAATACCTGAGCAAGCATAACAAAAAATGTTTTTTGTAAAATTATAGGAGAATTAATAATATCTGCAAATACCCTCTATACACTCATTACACACACACACATGCAGACACACAAGTCTAGAATACATTGAGACTACATATCTAGAATGCAAGTTTATGATTATAAGTATTATTTTATGCAGTCTTATTTGCATATGTCAAAAGATGAATCCGAAAATAACTAAGTCAAATAGGTTAAATATGTTTGTCCCCCCAAATCATAAAAGCACACTCCTGTAAAAATTAAATGCTATGCCTATATACTATTATGGTACAGTCCTCCACATTGAATAACTGGAATTTCTTGATACTGGTATATGCTGATAACAAATGTTGATTATGTTATGCACTATTAGATGCTTATAAAATCTCATGATGTATACATCCTTGATAGCTCATTTGGTAAAGAATCCACCTGCAATGCAGAATACCCCAGTTTGGTTCCTGGGCTGGGAAGATCTGCTGGAGAAGGGATAGGCTACCCACTCCAGTATTCCTGGCCTTCCCCTGTGGCTCAGCTTGTAAAGAATCTGCCTGCAATTCAGGAGACCTGGGTTCGATCCCTGGATTGGGAAGATCCCCTGGAGAAGAGAAAGGCTACCCATTCCAGTATTCTGGGTTGGAGAATTCCATGGACTATAGTCAATGGTGTCTCAAAGAGTCAGACATGACTGAGCAACTTTTACATACATCCAACACATGTGACTCCAACAAAGCCTACTGTGGGAATTGCCCCATTGTAACATATCACCACTCCATTAACTTGGTTTCTGCCTATTCGGTACTTTGGGTCCTTATAGCAGTTTTGGTAACTGGATTTCTGCCTATTATATACTGCCTGAGACTGATCTGAAGTATGTACTTTTTAATTATAATAAATTTATTTATTTTAATTGGAGGCTAATTACTTTACAATATTGTATTGGTTTCGCCATACATCAACATGAATCTGCCACTGGTATACAAAAGACTAAATAAGTAAAACTTAAAACTGCCTCATATCCAGCATAATATGGGAATACAATCTTCTGTTTAGCAGAAAGTAACCTATCTATACAGGTTCTATGCTTTGTTCAGCTCTTGAATGCTACAGTCTTGTTTGTGATTCATGTATATAGAGATCAACTCTGTTATCTGCTGCCAATATAACCTTATCTCCACTTACTATCTGCCCAACTGAAGTTCCTCACACTTCTGCCTTCACAGACATTTCTGTGACCACGTCATTTAACTCAAAAATGTTATATTTCTTTTTCAATTTCTAGATGCCATTAAATGTTCAGTTGCTCACATTATATAAATTAACTCCCTGATTCTCTGCATTTCTGTTTAAATACTATCTAGTCTTCTCTTTATATCATCCATTAATTTTTATTTTATTTTATTTTTATTTTATTTTACTTTACAGTACAGTGTTGGTTTTGCCATACATTGACATGAATCTGCCATGGGTGTATACGAGCTCCCAATCCTGAACCCCCTCCCACCTCCCACCCCATATCATCTCTCTGGATCATCCCCATGCACCAGCCCCAAGCATCCTGTATCCTGTATTGAACATAGACTGGTGCTTCGTTTCTTACATGATAGTATATATGCAGAGTACATCATGAGAAACGCTGGACTGGAAGAAACACAAGCTGGAATCAAGACTGCTGGGAGAAATATCAATAACCTCAGATATACAGATGACACCACCCTTATGGCAGAAAGTGAAGAGGAACTAAAAAGCCTCTTGATGAAAGTGAAAGAGGAGAGCGAAAAAGTTGGCTTAAAGCTCAACATTCAGAAAACGAAGATCATGGCATCCGGTCCCATCACTTCATGGGAAATAGATGGGTAAACAGTGGAAACAGTGTTACACTTTATTTTGGGGGGCTCCAAAATCACTGCAGATGGTGACTGCAGCCATGAAATTAAAAGATGCTTACTCCTTGGAAGAAAAGTTATGACCAACCTGGATAATATATTCAAAAGCAGAGACATTACTTTGCTGACTAAGGTCCGTCTAGTCAAGGCTATGGTTTTTCCTGTGGTCAT
>SJYX01000293.1:375827-417170 GCA_006410675.1 Oreotragus oreotragus | reverse complement strand
TGCTAAAGCTGAAACTCCAGTACTTTGGCCACCTCATGCGAAGAGTTGACTCATTGGAAAAGACTCTGATGCTGGGAGGGGTTGGGGGCAGGAGGAGAGGGGGACAACCGAGGATGAGATGGCTGGATGGCATCACTGACTCGATGGACGTGAGTCTGAGTGAATTCCGGGAGATGGTGATGAACAGGGAGGGCTGGCGTGCTGTGATTCATGGAGTCGCAGAGTCGGACACGACTGAGCGACTGAACTGAACTGAACTGATTCATGTTTCAATGCCATTCTCCCAAATCATCCCACCCTCGTCCTCTCCCTCAGAGTACAAAAGTCCATTCTGTTCATCTGTGTCTCTTATGCTGTCTTGCATACAGGGTCATCATTACCATCTTTTTAAATTCCATATATATGTGTCAGTATACTGTATTGGTGTTTCTCTTTCTGGCTTACTTCACTCTGTATAATCGGCTCCAGTTTCATCCATCTCATTAGAACTGATTCAAATGTATTCTTTTTAATGGCTGAGTACTACTCCATTGTGTATATGTACCACAGCTTTCTTATCCACTCGTCTGCTGATGGACATCTAGGTTGCTTCCATGTCCTGGCTATTATAAACAGTGCTGCGATGAACATTGGGGTACATGTGTCTCTTTCAGTTCTGGTTTCCTCAGTGTGTATGCCCAGCAGTGTGATTGCTGGGTCATAAGGCAGTTCTATTTGCAATTTTTTAAGGAATCTCTACACTGTTTAGTGTGGCTGTACTAATTTGCATTCCCACCAACAGTGTAATAGGATTCCCTTGACAATGTAGTATACACATCTCTAGAGTAAATTTATGCCCTGACTTGGGTACAATAGTTCTAGTTTTTTCTGTTTACATGCTGAAATTGTTACTAACTCTCCCTGTTATCCTTAAAGTGTTCTAATTTAGATGGTAAATTTGATTCTCATTCTACTCATTCAATGCATTCCATAAACCACTGTACTTAAGGTCCTACCCTAACTAGTATGGAACTAGGCTCGCTAAATTCATTAAAGATTTATATTTGCCAGTGAAAAACACTTCAGTCATGACCTTGCCAGATTCCTCTCCATTTGACACTCTATACCATTCCCTCCTTCACAGACCTCTGCTCTCTTGTGTCTATAGTTTCACATTACATAAATTCCTTTGGGCTTCCCTGGTTGTTCAGATGGTACAGAATCTCTCTGCAATGCAGGAGGCCCAGCCTGCATCTCTTGGTTGGGAAGATCTCCTGGAGAAGTGAATGGCTATCCACTATAGTATTCTTGCCTGGAGAATTCCATGGATAGAGGAGCCCAGTGGGCTACAGTCCATGGGGTCTCATAGAGTCGTTTACCTCTCTATCCTTGTTCTAGCTCCTCCTTGCTCATATTAATTCTTCTTCCTGTCCCTCAAATATTGATATTGCTCAAGACTTTTTTTTTTATCACCTTCCTGCTCTTGTGTATGTTTTCCTAAGTTGATTCATGACCTTCTTCATTCCACTTACCTTCTGTCAGCAGATGATTCCTTAATTAATGTTCCCATACATGCCTCCTTGTTTCATATCTCTTCCAACAGATTTTACAGAAATAAAAGTGTGCCTCTTAAATGATAGTATCTTTGTCCTGGTCTGTTTATCATTAGTTTTCACTTGTATACATTTAACTCTATAAAAGCTGTCTTCTAACTAAAATAAAAACCTATTATTCTTGCTTAAAATATTTCAGTCTTTCTTTCATTTCAGAATCTCAAATTCTTATATTGGCAAATAAGATTCTTTATCATAGGACCTTTGTCCATTTCTTTAGCCTTTTCTTATCTCTCCACATGTTTTATCCTTAATTTTACACACTAACACCCCATCTAATTCCTTCTCCAGTATTTAATTGCACTCATGGCTTTGCCCCAAATACATTATATATATATTCCTTAGCAGGCTGACAACTCTGTTTATTTTCCCGTTTCTTCAGTAAACAAAGAAGTGTTATTCTAAGTAGATAGCACACCATCTCTGCCTTGTGTTTTTGTTTTTGTTTTTGTTTTCTTTCTCGCGTTATAGGTGGGGAAGGCAATGGCACCCCACCCCAGTACTCTTGCCTGGAAAATCCAATGAATGGAGTAGCCTGGTGGGCTGCAGTCCATGGGGTCGCTAACAGTCGGACAGACTGAGCGACTTCACTTTCACTTTTCTCTTTCATGCATTGGAGAAGGAAATGGCAACCCACTCCAGTATTCTTGCCTGGAGAATCCCAGGGATGGGGGAGCCTGGTGGGCTGCCGTCTATGGGGTCACAAAGAGTCGGACACGACTGAAGTGACTTAGCAGCAGCAGCAGCAGCGTTATAGGAGTCCAAACTGACAATGGCTTCCCTGGCAGCTCAGATGGTAAAGCGTCTGACTACAATGCGGGAGACCTGGGTTCGATCCCTGCGTTGGGAAGATCCTCTGGAGAAAGAATTCCAGTATTCTTGCCTGGAAAATCCCATGGACTTAGGACCCTGGTAAGCTATAGTCCATGGGGTCTCAAAGAGTCGGGCACAACTGAGCAACTTCACTTTCACTTTCACTTTCAACTGGCAATGAATCCTCTATTTCTTGCTAGTACATCCAAGAGTGGCTGCAGTTGCCGAAGAGGCAGGTATTACAATGAAATCTGCATTTCCTTCTTGTAAATCTGTAGTATTGAAGAAAATCAAATATATTTGTTTCAGAAACTTTTGACAGTATTTCAAATTGGAAAACTGTTTCATTAAGAACTGGTAACATACTATTTTCATGAATGTAGATCTGACTCAATGATTATATCAGACATGAGCATAGGATTTTAAAAAGTTATAATGGATTTGCATTAATATGAGCCCATAAAACTTTAATTTTTCTTGATCTATTGTGAACCCAGAATTTACATTTTTATCACATCTACAATGAATTTGTTGACGGGAAAGAGTTTTTTCTTTTTTTTAATAGTGAAACTTTTTACAAAGTCTTTCATTATGCTTAAAAAACAGATTATCTATATCCCAAGAAAAAATACCCGAATTTGTAAAAGATTTTACTTTGGGTAGGAGTTGAAGTTGGATGAGAAGAGTAAAATAATACATTTAAAATATTATGGAAACTTTTACACACCAAAGGAAATTGCCCTCAATTTATCAGTTATACTTCTTGTTAGTTATACTTAGACATTTTTCTTACAAAGGTTGAAAGCAGTTTTCCTCATTGTTTCTTTTAAGTTTGGATCTTGTATGAGTAAAATCTAGTAAACATCATTAAATTGTAATATTTACACACAAGTGCAAAAACTACACTAACTTGATCTCCACAGAGGTACTTATGGGAAGTTACATGAATTCATACAGGAGTTTTAGATAGTCTCAGTGGCAAAAATGATTTTTTCACATCAAAAATACATAAATAATGATTTGGATCTTTGGTCTGTTTATTGCTGTGTTCCATTACAAGCATCTACAGAATACTAATACCAAGGCACTCCATGTGCATAAATTTTACCACATTGATTATTAAAGTGTTAGTCACTCAGTCTTATCCAACTCTGTAGTCTCAAAGACTATAGTCCACCAGGCTCTTCTTTCCATGGAATTTCCAGGAGAAGAATACTGGATTAGGTTGTCATTTCCTTTTCCAGGAGATCTCCCCCATCCAGGAATCGAACCTGCATCTCCTACTTGGCAAGTGGATTCTTTAAGGTCTGACCACCTTTGACAATTTCATACCTCATTTTGTTAATAAATATTAATTCTTTAATATAGGACTTTATGAAGAGTATGAAACAGAAAAGTGTTAAGCATAAAATAATCTCTTGATAAAAACTGAGCAACAGTTTTGATGTCTACCAGTTTTATTTGGCAGTGTGGACATGACTAGATATGGCTAGATGAGAAGCCCTAGATATTAAGGCTTATGATACAGTCTGCAGATATGGAGTATTAGGTAAACAATAACAAGTGAGGCTAACTTGAACTGTAACACTTCCATAGCACATTGAACTATTGTTGCCCTGATGACCACAATATGTTCTCCTATAAAAGGATTGGAAAATTAATGATATCCTCAGTTGTTTATTCATAGGCTTCATACTACTTACTTTTGGGAATCTGTTGGTCTTGTTGTTCAGTCGTTCAATCACATTCAACTGTTTGCAACCCCATGGACTGCAGCACTCCAGGCTTCCCTGTTCTTCACCATCTCCCAGAGCTTTCTCAGACTCATGTCCATCAAGTCCAACCATCTCTTCCTCTGTTGTCCCCTTCTCCTCCTGCCTTCAATCTTTCCCAGCATCAGGGTATTTTTAATGAGTTGGCACTTCGCATCAGGTGGCCAAAGTATCAGAGCTTCATCTTCAGCATGGGTTCTTACAATGAATATTCAAGGCTGACTGCTTTTAGGATTGGTTTGATCTCTTGCAGTCCAAAGGACTCTCAAGTGTCTTCTCCAACACCACAGTTTGAAAGCATCGATTATTCAGTGCTCAGCCTTCTTTATGGTCCAACTCTCACATCCATATATGACTACTGGAAAAACCATTGCTTTGACTATAGGGACATTTGTCAGCAAAGGTCTACTTTGAGGAGCAGATAATTAGTACAGCTTTCAGGATTATCTGTCATATCCAATGACAACTGAGTCTTTCATTTGTTTGGGTCAGAAAACTTGGTATTCCTGGCTCTTCTCTAACATTTCTATTTTCAAATCCAACTTATAATCAAATCACATCAAACCACTCAATCCTGACAGAAAAATATCTTGTTTAGATTATTGCAATGTCTTCTAAAAGTCCCACATCTCCACCCTTGTACTTTCCTCTGTTTTTTATTTGTTTGTCTGTTTTTCCATCACAGCAGCCAGGCCATCCTTTTAAATGTTGGTCAGATCATGACACTTGTATGTTCAAAATCTTTCAACATTTTCATCTTTAAGGCAGTGACATACGAATTCCTTACAATACCTTAACAAATTTTGTATCTGTATCATACTGCTCCATAAATTTAGAAGACTTAAAATCACACTTTTATTATCACACAATTTCTCTGGACTGTGTCTGGATACAGCGTATCCAGGATTTTTGTTTCAGGTCTCACCAGGCTGAAATCCTAATGCTGACAGGGTTATAGTCTCATCAGGGTTTGGGTGTGCTTCCAAGCTTCCTCAATTTGTTGGCAGAATCCACTTCTAGTTTGTGATTGGTTTTAGGACTGAGGTCTATTTTTTTCTTTTTTGGCTGCCATGCACAGGTCACTCATTGCTAGAGGTAACCTGCATTCTTTGTCATGTGACCCTGTCTATAGACTCTAACAGAACACAATAATTTGTTTTTTCAAAACCAACATGGAGAAAGAGAATCTCGTGTGTGTGTGTGTGTGTGTGTGTGTGTGTGTGCATAAAATCATACTGTTGGAGTATATTCCATGAGGGCACAAAGAGTAGACATGACAGTGACTGAGCATGCACACAGATAGTTGTTTTATAACCTTATGCTAGATTCTGCTGAAAAGCAAAGTGAATCAGTTATAAGTATACATTTTTTCCAATCTATTTTGGATTTCCTTCCCAGCTAGGTCACTATAGAGCACTGAGTAGACTTCCCTGTGCTATACAGTAGGTTCTCATTAGTCATCTATTTTATATATAGTATTGGATATATGTCAGTCCCAATCTCCTAATTCATCTCACCCTCACTTTCCCTGCTTGGTGTTCATATATTTGTTCTCTATGTCTATGTCTCTATTTCTGCTTTGCAATTAGGTTCAGCTGTACCATTTTTCTAGATTCCACACAAATGTGCTAATATATGATATTTCTCTTACTTCACTCTGTATGACAATCTCTAGATCCATCCATATCTCTGAAAATGTCACAATTTAGTTCCTTTTTATTGCTGAGCAATATTCCACTGTGTGTGTATATACACATATGAATATGTGTGCTCAGTCTCAGTCATGTCTTATTCTTTGAGAGCCTATGGACCATAGCCCACCAGGTGTCCCAGACAAGAATACTGGAGTGGGTTGTCATTTCTTTCTCCATATGTATACACAACATATATTCTTTATCCATTCCTCTGTTGATGGATATTTTCATTTTTTCCATGTCCTGGCTACTTTAAACAATGTTGCAATGAACATTGGGGTGCAAGTATCTTGTGGAGTCATGGGAGTAACATCCATCACCTTTGCCATCTTCTAAGAGTGAAAAGTTATGACAAGTCCTACCTATGCTCAGGGAAAAGGCATTATACAGGACATGACTATGGAGGCCACCATGGTGTCTGTCCACAAGACTCTACATGATCTCTCACTCACTGCTTCTCCGATTCATCTGCTACCATTCTCTTCCCCACTGTGTTCCAGAAAGATTTACCTCCTTGTTGTTCTTTTTATCACAATAGAAGCTGACAATTTAGGGCTTTAATGCTCTACTTTTTGCTGGTGAAAAATCTCTTTCTGAGGAAATAAACCCAGATGACTGTCAAGTGTACTGCATTTATGTCTGTCCTCAAATATAATCTTATCACAAAGAACACCCCTAACCACCTATAGAAGGCAGCAACCCCCATCCTCTTTAACAGTACCCCAAAATACTTTTCTCTATAGAGTATGTCATCAGTTGGAATTTTATTTATTTTTATTGGTTCATTGTTTATCTCTCCAACATCATCATGACAGCACAAGAGTTTTGTTTACCATTGAATTTCTAGCCTAAGAACTGTGCTTGCTGTGCATTTATAGAGGAAATTCTTAATAAATATGTATGCAGTGGACTACTGGCTTGTTCCCCTGCTTTCTGAATAGGGACTGAATTGGACCAAAATGAGGATGTCATTTTTGAGAGAAAACAATGTTTCAACAAATAGTTCGTAACATACAAAAAAATCTTACTCTTGGTTATTTGATATTTCCTTTTTTGGTATGTGTGTTTCCTCTCAGATTTGACTGATGCACTTGAAGTCTAGTATATAAATACAAATAAGCTTCTTTATTATATGTATAATCTGGTTGTTAAGAGCCTTGCTGGAAGGAAGACAGAAAAACTATGAATCCTGGTGTAGATCTATTCACAGAATTTTGCAGATGGGCTTCCTCAAGATAGGTATTCAGTAAATATTCACAGAAATAAGTAGGGCCAGTTATTCACAGCTCTGCTGACTGTGATCTTCAGTTATCTGGAAATAATACAAAGTGATCACATAGAACTGTGGTGTATTACTAATTTTTATTGTATTGATTATTGAATGATCATTATTAACCTAGACCATTTCTTCAAAAGTGTGGCTATCAATATTTTTGTCATCCCATTTGAATGGGCAGTTGAAGTGCAGATTGTCAGTCTTACAGTTTTGCATTTATAGCTGTGTTTGTTTCATTTTCATGGTAATTCTATAGTGCCTGAGAAAATACCATTAGATTCACATACGCAAGTATGCACATCCAAACAAAATGACTTGGGTTTCCCAAAGAAAGAAATATTATGCTAATTGGGTGAAGAGAATTCAAAGTGTGCCTTGGCGATAATAAGGAATCTTGGAAAAAGTAATTGGGATCAAGGTGATGAATACAGAAGAGGTTAAATCAAAGTATAAATACATGATAGGTCAAGACATTAGAATATGCTGCCAAGATATATTTCCAGGATAAAATGAAGATCTGTATCCATATTAGAATTACCCATACAAAGAGATCTAATAATACTAGAAAGAAGATGAATTTGATTTAATTTTTAGTTTATAATGGAGCTAACTTGCCATAAGAAGAAAGGATGAGGGATACCTTTTTCTTAAGACAAACAAGAAAGGCAGAAAAACAATTAAGATTATTATTGCAACATGATCTCTGATAACGGGGTTGCTATAAGTAATCAACAAGACCCTTGATGTTCTGTGTGATTTAGTGCACATCTCAAAAATTGTTTTTTATGAAATATCAGTAAATCATTTGAATCTGTTCTCTGTGATATAAATAAAATAACCTTAATATTTAAAAGTCTTTACCTTAAGAAAAGACACTGTCACACAGTGTAGAGGGATTTTAAATTGTTTCAAGATTTTGAAAAGAGATTTGGCAGTGACTATCAGCCCTGGGATTTCTTTGGAAGGAATGATGCTAAAGCTGAAACTCCAGTACTTTGGCCACCTCATGAGAAGAGTTGACTCTTTGGAAAAGACTCTGATGCTGGGAGGAATTGGGGGCAGGAGGAGAAGGGGACGACAGAGGATGAGATGGCTGGATGGCATCACGGACTCGATGGACGTGAGTCTGAGTGAACTCCGGGAGTTAGTGATGGACAGGGAGGCCTGGCGTGCTGGGATTCATGGGGCTGCGAAGAGTCAGACATGACTGAGTGACTGAACTGAACTGATACAAATATTTTATTTACATATCTTAACCCAGCCAATTTCTCTACTACTTAGTGAAATAACAGCAATTTCTCTATTAATATTTCTTACAAAGAAATAAAGAATGAAAAAAATTGGTATAAACCATGCTGTTCATTACAGCATTGATTGTAATAAAGGGGGAAAAGCTAAGGTCAACCTAAATGACCATGAATTTGGAGAAATTTAAATAAAAAATGATACACATAGACTATCAAATTCTATGCAATAATTTTAGAATTAAGGTAAAACTCAATGTTTTGGTGTAAATATATCTTTATTATGTGTAAAAATTAACAAAATATAATTCTGTATAGTGTATTCATATGTATTTTAAGTGTAGTGTGTACATACATTTTAAAATGCTAATGTATTATATATATAAATATAGTATATATATATGTATACATGTATATATGTGTGTATACATGTATACACATTTATGCATACATGTATGTTCAGTTACTTCAGAGAGGTCTGTCTCTTGCTACCCTATGAACCATAACCCTCTGAATTCCTCTGTCAATGGGAGTCTCCAGGCAAGAATAGTAAAGTGGGTTGCCATGACCTCCTCCAGGTGATCTTCCCAACTCAGGGATCAAACCCTCGTCTCCTGTGTCTCCTACATTGCTGGTGGATTTTTTACCCATTGGGCCACCTGGGAAGCCTATGTATGTATGTGCATTCATACATCAGTACAAAGAAGGAATAGCATCTAGCCTGTTAAATCTTGAATTCCTTTATTTAAATAATACCTTCATGGTTTCGGGAAAGTGATCCCTATTTGTAATACAAAATGTAAAATTCAATATACTGTAAAATGAAAACAATAACATTTAAAAAAAGAGAAAATAATATTTACTTCATGGTTCATTTTGAAGATTAACTATGTTATTAATAGTATGTGTGCACATTTAGAACACTGCCTATGACATTATAAATAAATAAGTCATCATTGTCATCACCATCACCATCATTATCTTTATCATTATTGTGATTCTACTTATATTAAAGGAATCCTTCTCTAGAAGGATTTACACATGGAAATGTCTGAAAAGAAAGAAAATTTAATTTCCATTTTTATTTCTGTATAGTTTGGGAAATATATGAGTATGTGTTTGTGTATACTTACTGGTTTAGCATTTAAACAATTAAATGGTAAGCCTATTTTAAAACAGAATATAAAGCAGAAAAATAAATTACTGTTAAATGTACTTTGTATTTGTTTGCTAAGACTGCTGTAACAAAGTACTACAGATTGGGTGGCTTAAACAACAGAAATGAGTTTTCTCATGGTTCTGGAGGCCAAAAGCCTGAGGCCAGTGTCAGCAGTGTTGTTTCCTTCTTAAGGCCATGAAAGAAGGATCTGTCCCAGGCCTCTCTCCTAGGCTTGCAGATGAATATCTTCTTGTGCCTACATATTAGCCTTCTTCTGTGTCTATATCTGAATCTCTTCTTATGAGAACATGGGTAACATTGGGTTAAGGTTTACCTTAATGACTTCATTTTACTTTAATTTCTACTGTAAATTACTCAAACTCCAAATGCAATCACAATCTGACATGGTGGTAGGACTTCAGTATATGAATTTTTTGGGGCAGGGAGGAAGAGGGGGCATAATTTATTGTTAGAATTTAATCACTTAGGAAATAATGATCACAAAATACAGAAGGAAAGAAATTCTATTTATCTTTGGAACTTTAGAGTTTAGCTCAATCTCTGCCATATTTAGTAACAGCTTTCTTAGTGGGGGCTTTATAATAGTTGGAACAGGGTATCATAATGAAAATCTCACATTCAATTTTTAAAAAGAGAAGCACCAGATTTCCTTTGTTCTCACTGGGAAACTAACATTTGTGTTAAATATGGTGTCCCCTCTCTCTTACTCAAGGATGATGAATAAATCCTTTGTGTTTTTAACCAAACTTGAATCATCCTTATCTCTGAGAATGGTGTATTGTGTGTGTTTGTGTGTATGTCTGTATGTGTGTGTTTCTAAAGTAAAAACACTATCACATAATGTCTCTTTCTCTCTTTTTCTCTCTGTCTGTCTCTATCTCTCTTCCTCTCTCTCTGACTCTATTTACATCTAAATATAGAGACAGATATTCATTTTTTGTCTCTGGAAAACCCAGACTAATACTCCCATTTATATGATTTTTTCATAATTTATCTGGGAGAGTTATTTATATATTCTAAATGCAAGTCCTGAGTAAGAAATACATATAGCAAATATTTGCTCACAGTCTGTGGCTTTTCTTTATATGTTCTAAAACTGAATAAAGAAGCAAACAGTATCCTAAAAAATAAAATAAAAATAAAATGTGACTTTTGATGGTTTATCATATTGATGGAGTATAACATATCAATTTTTAAATTTTATATTTTGAGTTTTGTATGTCTCCCCTGGGCTTCCCTGGGCTCAGATGGTAAAGAATTCGCCTGTAATGTGGGATACCTGGATTCAATCCCTGGGTTGGGAAGATCTCCGGGAGAAGGGAACAGCTACCCACTCCAGTATTCTGGCCTGAAGAATTCCATGGACAGAGGAGCCTGGCAGGCTACAGTCCATGAGGTCGCAAAGAGTCAGACAGGACTGAGCTACACCAAGGCAGTGAAGACAACTTTTTATGCTTTATTCAAAACAGTTTTTCTAAGTTACATATAACAGAAAATGGATATGTACTTTTCTGCACTGAAATCCAGATTTTTGTTGAAAAGTTTTTCTCTCCATCTTTAAAATTTATTCAATTTGGTGTTGTTATATTTCTTACATATTTATGTTACATTGACAGTATTGTGTCTCAATGCTTATACTGCACTCTTCTGATGCTGCTGCTGCTAAGTCGCTTCAGTCATGTCCAACTCTGTGAGACTCCATAGATGGCAGCCCACCAGGCTCCGCCCTCCCTGGGATTCTCCAGGCAAGAACACTGGAATGGGTTACCATTTCTTTCTCCAATGCATGAAAGTGAAAAGTGAAAGTGAAGTCACCCAGTCGTCTCTGACTCTTTGTGACTCCATGGACTCCAGCCTACCAGGCTCCTCCATCCATGGGATTTTCCAGGCAAGAATACTGGAGTGGGTTGCCACTGCTTTCTCCACACTCTCCTGATAGTATGAAGTCATGTGGAGTAAGTCTTCCAAACTTTCCCTCTTAGAATTATTCTTGTCATTTGAATCTTCTTTTAATATAAATTTATTTTAATTGGAGATTACTTACTTTACAATATTTTGCAATTCTATGTAAATTTTATAATTAGTTGCCAGTTTCTATCAAAATATTAATATTTTTATTGCATTATATCAAATTTATGTATAAATTTAAGGCAAATTAGCTTCTTGACAATCATGTATATGACATGCATCCATGAATTCTATATTTATATAAGCTTTAATATTGTAAAACTTAATAAACACAAATCTCAGTTGAATACAATTGGGAGTCCAGAATGGGGAATTCTCATGCTTTTCAACAACAGAGCCAAACAGGAAAAAAAAAAAATCTTCTTCATTTCTAGCAAGAACTTAGCCAATGAAAAGTCATGGTCTCTGTTCCATATTACCCTCCCATCTTCCTTTTCCTTTTTACCAAAGTGTTCTCCTTCTTTTGCCAAGTGAGACTTTAAATATGCTTCATCTGGGGGCTTTGCAGGTGGCGCTGGTGGTAAAGAACGCACCTGCCAAAGAAGGAGATAAGAGACCTGGGTTCGATCCCTGTGTCAGGAAGATCCTCTGGAGGAGGACATGACAACCCACTCCAGTATTCATGTCTGGAGAATCCCATGGACAGAGGAGCCTGGACTGCTACATTCCATAGGGTCTCAAAGAGTCAGACATGACTGAAGCGACTGAGCACACATGCACTTCATGGTTGCATAACTCAATTTGTAATTCTCTGCTAATCTCAAATAAGCTCATCTTTGCTGGAGAAATATCTCTGTCAGTGTAAATTTCAGATCAAAAGTATAAAACTCTTGCACACCTTTTGGTGGATCTACTCCTTGATATTTTATTTTCTTTTGCTATTAAAAATACATATTTTGGGGTTCACTTTCTAGTAGTTTGATCCAAACACAGCAAAATAGATTAAAATTTTGTGTAATGACACTGTATTCTATCACCTTGGTAAATTTCATAGTTAGTTTCAGCAGTTAATTTTAGATTCAAGAAGATTTTCTTACTAAATAGCCATGCTATTTGAAAATAGTTCTAACTTTTGAATCTATAACCTTAATTTGTCTACATTTTATTGGACTGATAATCAATTATAGCATTAAATCAGGTTGTGAAAAACTATCTTTGCCTTATTCCTGTTATAATGAGCATGTATTGAATAAGGCATGCTAAATGTATCTTTGTGCTTTTTTTCATAGACATTATCAATTGTATTTAAAAATTTTCCTTCCGTTCAAAGTTTGCTGAGTTTTTACTGTAGAAAATTCTGACAATTAGTAAATGATTTTTCATTATCTTTTGTAATATTTTTGCTTGTGTACATACATGTATGTTTTCCTTTTGATGTTGTGAATTACTTTCACTGATTTTTTTTTTTTTAATGTCTGGGAACATCTTTTTCTCTTTTATTTTTAAAACTCAAATTCTTTTTTTTTAATTGAAGTATAATTGACCTATAATATTATATACATTTCAGATATACAACATAGTTTTGATGTCTATGTACATTATGAATTGATCACCATAAGTCTAGTAAGCCAACTTCACAAGTCTGGGATAAATCTCTTTGGTACTCAGTGTACTTTTGTGCAACATTTGTTTGTTCTTTATCATATTTTACTTTGCACATAGTTCTCAATTTTGCTGATAATACTTTGTTAAAAATATTTGCATCTGTACTTATGGAGGTGATTTTTATTTTAGTGTTTTTGTCAATTTTAGTATCAGGATTATATGACCTCACAAGAGATTTCAAATTGTTTTCTCTTCATCCTTCAAAAATTTTCATTTAAGTGTGCTGTATAGCTTCCTTAAATGTCTAAAATAATTTACCAATAAAATCTTTTGATCCTGATATTTTACTTATAGGAAGCTAAATGTGACTAAAATGTATAGCAAATTTCTTGGCATATTATTCATAATATTTCTCATAATTTTAAAAATATCTATAAATTTCATGGAATTATTTCCACTTTTCTGTGATGGTTGATTGTGTTTCTATTATTTTTCTTTTTTGTGTGTGACTGTTACAATGACTTTATTTTTTTGGTGTAGATCAACAATGTCATGTTGGTTTCAAGTAAATAGTAAAGTGGTTAACTTATACATATATATGTATATATTCTTTTTCTTGTTCAGTATTAATAAGATTTTATTTACTTGATTGTGTTTCTATTATTTTTCTTTTTTGTGTGTGACTGTTACAATGACTTTATTTATTTATTTTTTTGGTGTAGATCAACAATGTCATGTTGGTTTCAAGTAAATAGTAAAGTGGTTAACTTATACATATATATGTATATATTCTTTTTCTTGTTCAGTATTAATAAGATTTTATTTACTTTATTTATATTTATAAAAAACAAACTTCAGAAATTAAATGTATGTTTAAGCTTTTTTCATCTATTTTATGTTCTTACTCCTCTAAACTTTGTGTAAAATTTGCTGTTATTTTTCTACCAAATATTTCTTTTATTTGTACTAAAGAACCACTGTTGATTTCATTGCAATATAAAATGTCAACAACAAGGAAACTTATTGAGACATTTATGAGAACTCTCTGTATTACCTATGCAACTTCTTTTTAAATCAAGAACTTAAAAAAAACCTGTCTATTTTAAAGTAAATAAAAATCATTTCATTGATCGTAGAGGTAGAGCTTTTTTCAAGTCTAAAATGTAAATAATTAAAACGAAACGTTTTCCTCTAAGCACCGCTTTACATTCATCCACCAACTTTTGATATGTTATACTTTCTTCAGCTCTGAGGTTGAAATAGAATGCAATTTTAAATTTTGACATTTTTTACTCATATGTATATTAAAATTGTGTCTTTTTTTAATTTGTAAGATGTGAGCATTTTAAAGATATATTATTGCTTTATATTATAACAATTCTCCTTTGGTAAGATAATAGCAAATATCTATAATCCACAATCTTTATAAATTATTAAGACGACTTTTTATGCTCCAATAATAAGTACTTTTTGGTGAATAGCACACTAAAGAAAGAATATTTTGCAGTTTTTAGGTGTACTTGCCTTATAAGTTACAGTTAGGTCAAGATTTTTGATAATGTTGTTCAGATCTATATCTTTATGACTTTTGTCTTTAACATTTTCATCAATTATTGAAACTCAGTGATATATTTTCAGACTATGTTTTAGATTTGTCTANTAAAGAAAGAATATTTTGCAGTTTTTAGGTGTACTTGCCTTATAAGTTACAGTTAGGTCAAGATTTTTGATAATGTTGTTCAGATCTATATCTTTATGACTTTTGTCTTTAACATTTTCATCAATTATTGAAACTCAGTGATATATTTTCAGACTATGTTTTAGATTTGTCTATTAACGTCTTCATTTTGGTCAATTTATGATCTGTTTTTATATGACTTACATTAGTTCTTATAATATTTTTTTAGCTGAAGATAAATTTATTTGATATTATAACCACACTAGAATTATTAATCTTATTATTTGCCTGGGATATGTTATCTCATCCTCTTACTTTCAACTTATCCATGCATTTATATCTAAATTGCCTCTTACTTACATAACATATGGTGATGCCAAGCTAATAAGCATTGCCTTTAGAAGTTGTTCATAATAAAAAATAACCAATTATGAAAAACTTCTAAGGGCAATGCTTATTTTTATAAATGTAATTGTACACATTTCATAGAATTACAGACTTTGCAAGATGGAATCAAGATTACTGGGAGAAATATCAATAACCTCAGATATGCAGATGACACCACCCTTATGACAGAAAGTGAAGAACTAAAGAGCCTCTTGATGAAAGTGAAAAAGAGAGTGAAAAAGTTGGCTTACAGCTCAACATTCAGAAAACTAAGATCATGGCATCCGGTCCCATCACTTCATGGCCAATAGATGGATAAACAGTGGAAACAGTGGCAGACTTTATTTTCTGGGCTCCCAAATCACTGCAGAAGGTAACTTAAACCATGAAATTAAAAGACGCTTGTTCCTTGGAAGGAAAGTTATGACCAACCTAGATAGCATATTAAAAAGAAGAGACATTACTTTGTCAACAAAGGTCTGTCTATCCAAGGCTATGGTTTTTCCAGTAATCAAGTATGGATGTGAGAGTTGGACTGTAAAGAAAGCCGAGGGCAGAAGAATTGATGCTTTTGAACTGTGGTGTTGTAAAAGACTCTTGAGTCTCTTGGAGTGCAAGAAGATCCAATCAGTCCATCCTAAAGGAGATCAGTCCTGGGTGTTCACTGGAAGGACTGATGTTGAAGCTGAAACTCCAATACTTTGGCCACCTGATGTAAAGAGCTGACTCATTTGAAAAGACCCTGATCCTGGGAAAGACTGAAGCAAGAGTAGAAGGGTATGACAGAGGATGAGATGGTTGGATGGCATCACTGACTCGGACTTTAGTTTGAGTCAGCTCTGGGAGTTGATGATGAATAGGGAATCCTGGCATGCTGCAGTCCATGGGGTCACAAAGAGTTGGACACGACTGAGCAACTGAAAGGAATTATAGACATAATTAGGTTTAGTTTACTATTTTACAACTTTTTGACTTTATTTGAGTAATACAAAATTTATAGATAAAACACATTAAGTATTCTCTTTATCCATAATTATCAGTGTTTGATTTAGAAAGGACAATATGCTATATAGGTAGAATTAACTTCGTTAAAATTTTTCTGTGCTCTACCTATTCATCTCTCCCTCCCCTTGAATACCTGCAACCTCTCATCATTCTACTGCTTTATAGTTTTCACTTTTTCAGAATTTAAGATAGATAAAATTAGATGGTGTGTAGGCTTTAAAGATCAATTTATTTCATTATGCAATATGTACTTAAATTTCCTCCATATCTATGTATGGCTGTATAGCTCATTATTTCTAGAACTAAAAAATGTGCCATTGTCTGGGTGTATCTCAGTTTATTTATCCGTTTACTTACTGAAGAAAAACTTTATTGCTAAAAACTTTTTGGCCATTATAAATAAAGCATCAGTAAGTTAGTTCAGTCGCTCAGTCATGTCCGACTCTTTGCAACCCCATGAATCGCAGCACGCCAGGCTTCTCTGTCCATCACCATCTCCCGGAGGTCACTCAGACTCACGACCATCGAGTCAGCGATGCCATTCAGCCATCTCATCCTCGGTCGTCCCCTTCTCCTCCTGCCCCCAATCCTTCCCAGCATCAGAGTCTTTTCCAAAGAGTCAACTCTTCTCATGAGGTAGCCAAAGTACTGGAGTTTCAGCTTTAGCATCATTCCTTCCAAAGAAATCCCAGGGCTGATCTCCTTCAGAATGGACTGGTTGGATCTCCTTGCAGTCCAAGGGACTCTCAAGAGTCTTCTCCAACACCACAGTTCAAAAGCATCAATTCTTCGGCGCTCAGCCTTCTTCACAGTCCAACTCTCACATCCATACATGACCACAGGAAAAACCATAGCCTTGACTAGACGGACCTTAGTCGGCAAAGTAATGTCTCTGCTTTTGAATATACTATCTAGGTTGGTCATAACTTTTCTTCCAAGGAGTAAGCGTCTTTTAATTTCATGGCTGCAGTCACCATCTGCAGTGATTTTGGAGCCCAAAAAAATAAAGTCTGACACTGTTTCCACTGTTTCCCCATCTATTTCCCATGAAGTGATGGGACCGGATGCCATGATCTTCGTTTTCTGAATGTTGAGCTTTAAGCCAACTTTTTCACTCTCCTCTTTCACTTTCATCAAGAGGCTTTTTAGCTCCTCCTCACTTTCTGCCATAAGGGTGGTGTCATCTGCATATCTGAGGTTATTGATATTTCTCCCGGCAATCTTGATTCCAGCTTGTGTTTCTTCCAGTCCAGCGTTTCTCATGATGTACTCTGCATATAAGTTAAATAAGCAGGGAGACAATATACAGCCTTGACGTACTCCTTTTCCTATTTGGAACCAGTCTGTTGTTCCATGTCCAGTTCTAACTGTTGCTTCCTGACCTGCATACAGATTTCTCAAGAGGCAGGTTAGGTGGTCTGGTATTCCCATCTCTTTCAGAATTTTCCACAGTTTATTGTGATCCACACAGTCAAAGGCTTTGGCATAGTCAATAAAGCAGAAATAGATGTTTTTCTGGAACTCTCTTGCTTTTTCCATGATCCAGCGGATGTTGGCAATTTGATCTCTGGTTCCTCTGCCTGTTCTAAAACCAGCTTGAACATCAGGGAGTTCACGGTTCACATATTGCTGAAGCCTGGCTTGGAGAATTTTGAGCATTACTTTACTAGCGTGTGAGATGAGTGCAATTGTGCGGTAGTTTGAGCATTCTTTGGCATTGCCTTTCTTTGGAATTGGAATGAAAACTGACCTTTTCCAGTCCTGTGGCCACTGCTGAGTTTTCCAAATTTGCTGGCATATTGAGTGCAGCACTTTCACAGCATCATCTTCCAGGATTTGAAACAGCTCAACGGGAATTCCATCACCTCCACTAGCTTTGTTCTTAGTGATGCTTTCTAAGGCCCACTTGACTTCACATTCCAAGATGTCTGGCTCTAGATTAGTGATCACATCCTCATGATTATCTGGGTCGTGAAGATCTTTTCTGTACAGTTCTTCTGTGTATTCTTGCCACCTCTTCTTAATATCTTCTGCTTCTGTTAGGTCCATACCATTTCTATCCTTTATCGAGCCCATCTTTGCATGAAATGTTCCCTTGGTATCTCCAATTCTCTTGAAGAGATCTCTAGTCTTTCCCATTCTGTTGTTTTCCTCTATCTCTTTGCATTGATTGCTGAAGAAGGCTTTCTTATCTCTTCTTGCTATTCTTTGGAACTCTGCATTCAGATGCTTATATCTTTTCTTTTCTCCTTTGCTTTTCGCCTCTCTTCTTTTCAGTGCTATTTGTAAGGCTTCTCCAGACAGCCATTTTGCTTTTTTGCATTTCTTTTCCATGGGGATGGTCTTGATCCCTGTCTCCTGTACAATGTCACGAACCTCATTCCATAGTTCATCAGGAACTCTGTCTATCAGATCTAGGCCCTTAAATCTATTTCTCACTTCCACTGTATAATCATAAGGGATTTGATTTAGGTCATACCTGAATGGTCTAGCGGTTTTCCCTACTTTCTTCAATTTAAGTCTGAATTTGGAAATAAGGAGTTCATGATCTGAGCCACAGTCAGCTCCTGGTCTTGTTTTTGTTGACTGTATAGAGCTTCTCCATCTTTGGCTGCAAAGAATATAATCAATCTGATTTCGGTGTTGACCATCTGGTGATGTCCATGTGTAGAGTCTTCTCTTGTGTTGCTGGAAGAGGGTGTTTGCTATGACCAGTGCATTTTCTTGGCAAAACTCTATTAGTCTTTGCCCTGCTTCATTCCGCATTCCAAGGCCAAATTTGCCTGTTACTCCAGGTGTTTCTTGACTTCCTACTTTAGCATTCCAGTCCCCTATAATGAAAAGGACATCTTTTTTGGGTGTTAGTTCTACAAGGTCTTGTAGGTCTTCATAAAACCGTTCAACTTCAGCTTCTTCAGCATTACTGGTTGGGGCATAGACTTGGATAACTGTGATATTGAATGGTTTGCCTTGGAAACGAACAGAGATCATTCTGTCGTTTTTGAGATTGCATCCAAGTACTGCATTTCGGACTCTTTTGTTGACCATGATGGCTACTCCATTTCTTCTGAGGGATTCCTGCCCGCAGTAGTAGATATAATGGTCATCTGAGTTAAATTCACCCATTCCAGTCCATTTTAGTTCGCTGATTCCTAGAATGTCGACGTTCACCCTTGCCATCTCTTGTTTGACCACTTCCAATTTGCCTTGATTCATGGACCTGACATTCCAGGTTCCTATGCAATATTGTTCTTTACAGCATCGGATCTTGCTTCTATCACCAGTCACATGCACAACTGGGTATTGTTTTTGCTTTGGCTCCATCCCTTCATTCTTTCTGGAGTCATTTCTCAACTGACCTACAGTAGCATATTGGGCACCTACTGAGTTGGGGAGTTCCTCTTTCGGTATCCTATCATTTTGCCTTTTCATACTGTTCATGGGGTTCTCAAGGCAAGAATACTGAAGTGGCTTGCCATTCCCTTCCCCAGTGGACCACATTCTGTCAGATCTCTCCACCATGACTCTCCCATCTTGGGATGCCCCGCAGGCATGGCTTGGTTTCATTGAGTTAGACAAGTCTGTGGTCCTAGTGTGATTAGATTGACTAGTTTTCTGTGAGTATGGTTTCAGTGTGTCTGCCCTCTGATGCCCTCTTGCAACCATGTCACTTGGGTTTCTCTTACCTTGGGCCTGGGGTATCTCTTCACGGCTGCTCCAGCAAAACACAGCCGCTGCTCCTTACCTTGGACGAGGGGTATCTCCTTACTGCCGCTGTTCCTGACCTTCAACATGAGATAGCTCCTCTAGGCCCTCCTGTGCCTGCGCAGCCACTGCTCCTCAGGTTGCTCCTCCCAGCCGACGGCCCTTTATTATAAGAATTCAGGTTTCTATGTAGATGTAAATTTCAAATTGATTTGGTGCATCACATCCTTGTCAGCATTTGCTGTTGTCAGTGTTCCAGCTTCTGGTCATCTCATCAATATTATAAAAGTGTTATTGCATTGTAGTTTTAGGTTACATTTCACATGTGACACAAATTGATATTGAACATGCATTCATATGCTTGTTTGTCACCTGTGTATATTCCTTGTTCAGTTTTTTTTGCTCATTCTTTAATCAATTATTTGTTTTTATTTATCAGTTTTCAGAGTTCTTTGTATATTTTGGATAACAGTCCTTTATTAGATACTTCTTTTCCAAGTATTTTCTTCCAGGCTGTGGCTTATATTCAAAATCTCTTGACACTGTCTTTCACAGAGCTGAAGTTCTTAATTTTAATGAAATCAGGCTGTCAAATATTTCATGGATTTTAACTTTGATATTGTACTTTAAAAGTCATTGCAAAGTCGAAGGACTTCTGGGTTTTCTTCTAATTTACATTCTAGATGTTTTACAATTGCATGTTTACATTTAGATTTATGGCCTACTTTGAGTTAATTTCCCTGAATGGTGTAAGGTCCATGTCTAGATTCATTTTTCTTGGATGTGAATGCCAACCTCATCCAGCACCATTATTAATAATTATTTGCCTCCATTGTATTTCCCTGCTCCTTTGTCAAAGACCAATTGACAATATATGGTTCTATTTGTGGTCTTTCAATTCTGTCCTGTTGTTCTATTTGACCATTCTTTCACTAATATCATACTACCTTGAATATTGTAGCTTGACTACTGGTAATTTTTGAAATAGGATAATGTCATTCCTCCAAATTTGTTCTTCTCTTTTAATAACAAGCTGATTATTCTCAGATTTTGCTTTCCATAAAAACTTTATAATCTGTTTGTCAATATCCACACAATAACTTGCCAGAATTTGGATTGAGATTGTCTGAACTTATCAATCAAGTTGGGAAAATCTATACCTGAGTCCTCTTTCCTCAAACATGGAATATCTCTCCATTTAATTAGTTCTCTTATATATTTTCTGTCCTTTTAATATCCACAGAATCTAATGATATCCCCTCTTTCATATCTTTTAGTGCTAAGTCATGGCTAACTCTTGCAAGCCCATAAACTGTAGCCTGCCAGGCTCCTCTGTCCATGGAATTCTCTAGGCAAGAATACTGGAGTTGAGATTGTCTGAACTTATCAATCAAGTTGGGAAAATCTATACCTGAGTCCTCTTTCCTCAAACATGGAATATCTCTCCATTTAATTAGTTCTCTTATATATTTTCTGTCCTTTTAATATCCACAGAATCTAATGATATCCCCTCTTTCATATCTTTTAGTGCTAAGTCATGGCTAACTCTTGCAAGCCCATAAACTGTAGCCTGCCAGGCTCCTCTGTCCATGGAATTCTCTAGGCAAGAATACTGGAGTGGGTTGCCATCTCCTTCTCTATTTCTTTCTTCATATCTTATATTGATAATTAAATCTTCTCTTTTTTGTTTTTAGTTAGCTTGGCTAGAGGCATCAATCTATTGTCTAGTTATCTTTTCTAAGAACCAGTTTTTATTTACATTGTTTCTTTTTCTTATAATTTCTGCTATAATTTTTGTATTTTCTTTTCTTCTGTATACTTCAAATTTAATTTGCTCTTCCTTTTCTGATTTTCTAAGGTGGGAGCTTAGACTATTGATTTTATATCTTTCTTTTTTTCTATTCTAATATATGCTTTTAATTCCATAAAATTTCCTCTAAGCACCACTTTTAGTATATGAAGCAAGTGTTAGAGAGTTGCATTTTTTTGATTTATCTCAAAATATTTAAAAATGTATCTTGATACTTACTTTTTAACTGTATGTGCCTTACAAGTGGTTTTAATCTGGAAATATTTGAGGATTGTCCAACCATACTTCTGATACTGATCTCTAGTTTAATTCCACTGTGGTGTGAGGGCAGATATATGATTTCTATTATTTTTAAATTTGTTAAGGTGTGTTTATGACCCAAAATGTTGTTTATATTTGCAAATGTTTCATGTGAGTTTGAGGAATGTATGTTTTGTTGTTACAGGATGAAGTAATCTATAGATGTCAACCAAATCAAGTTGATGATGGTATTACTGAATTCAGCTATATCCTTACTGTTTATTTGTCTGTTGGATCTGTCCATTTCTGATAAAGAGATGTTAAACTCTCCAAAAATGATAGTGGATTTGTCTATATCTCCTTGTAGCTCTATCACTCTTACACAAAGTACAAGTTCAACAAGTAGAAAGTAGTAAAAAAACAAAATAGGGTTAATTTTATTCTGATTATGTCAATATTCACTTTAAATGTTAATATTAATATAAAACAGCAAATGAAAGACATAGATAACCAGGGTAGATCAATACATGTTCAACTCAAATACTTTAACATTCTGTTGCCAGGTGCATAAATATCAAAGATTGGTATGCCTTCTTGGAGAATTGATCTTTTTGTTATTATGTAATTTCCAACGTTATTCCTAATAACCTTCCTTACACTGAAGTCTGTACTGTCTGAATTAATATAGCTGGACCTGATTTCTTTTGATTAGTACTATATCTTTTTCCATTTCTTTACTCTTTATATTTGTATCCCCTTAATTAAATTAAGGCTTCTATAGACAACATACAACTGGATCATGTATTTTGATCCACACTGCTTATCTCTGTCTTTTATTTGGTGTATTTAGACCATTAATATTTACCCAATGTTCATCACAGCACTGTTTATAATAGCCAGGTCATGGAAGCAACTTAGATGTTCATCAGCAGACGAATGAATAAGAAAGCTGTGGTACATATACACAATGGAGTATTACTCAGCCATTAAAAAGAATACATTTGAATCAGTTCTAATGAGGTGGATGAAACTGGAGCCTACTGTACAGAGTGAAGTAAGCCAGAAAGAAAAACACCAATACAGTATACTAACACATATATATGGAATTTAGAAAGATGGTAATGATAACCCTCTATGCGAGACAGCAAAAGAGACACAGATGTATAGAACAATCTTTTGGACTCTGTGGGAGAGGGAGAGGGTGGGATGATTTGGGAGAATGGCATTGAAACATGTATAATATCATATAAGAAATGAATCGCCAGTCTAGGTTCGATGCAGGATACAGGATGCTTGGGGTTGGTGCACTGGGATGACCCAGAGAGATGGTATGGGGAGGGAGGTGGGAGGGGGGTTCAGGACTGGGAACACGTGTACACCCGTGGCAGATTCATGTTGATGTATGGCAAAACCAATACAGTATTGTAAAGTAAAATAAAGTAAAATTAAAAAAAAAAAAAGATGGCAGAGAAAAAGAGAAGATGGGAACAATAGCTGAGACAAGTGAAAAACAAGTAGCAATATTTAGACTCAATATTTATATTGAGTCTAATATTATATTTATATCAATAACTGAATTAAAAGCAGATTTAAATGAAACTGGATTTCCCACCATAATCTGACTAAAGCCACATGATACCCATATGAGTGCAATAAACCTGCAAAACTGGGAGAGATAATAAATCATTGCTTTAAAACAATATATTTTCAGGAGATTTATTATTCTGCAATGAGTAACTGGAACATCAAAATCAGTCTAGTCACTGCATCCATGTGTATAACTGTGCTTGTTCTTACAATCAATTCTGTCCTCCTCAGTCTAAAACACTGATAACTCATTTCCAAACATAAAGACCTAAGTTTCTGACCACAAAAATCAGAAGAAAACTTGCAATTGTTTGGATACAAGAAAAAAAGAGATTCTTTAAGGTTAGTTTTCTACGGTTCTCTAACTCTGTCTTTAATTAAAATTTTCAAGTGCTGACTTGGTCATTTTGTCTCTTTAATTTCTCCCATGCATTTTGCACAAAGCCAGGCAGGGGCTTGATATACAATAAACATCCTTAGAACAAACAACCAATTGCAGCTTTGTGTGGGAACCCACACTGGACGCACACACACCTCCTCTCCCTGCCCCTCCCTCGTGGAAGGTGGCCTTCCTGGGGGTGCTGTCATCCTTCTTCCTGGGGACCTGCTTCATCAGCTCACCCTGCCCAGGGAGAAGGGATGCCCTGGTCCTTAGCCCGAGATTCAAGCTGAGCAGCAGTCACTGGCCTGGGCCTGCATCTTCTGGATGTTCTATGTCCCTTGATAAACAGCCAAAGCCCTGAGCCTTCTCCCGGACTCTGAAACCTGCCAGCAGTCCTGAGCCTGCACTGTATCCCTGATGCTGGTTACACGCTTGAACATCACTCACGTGTGAATTGGCCGTCCCCACACACACTCTAGTATTCTCACTTCTGCTCCACCTCCACATCCATGGGCTATAAAATACCCACCTGAAAGAGATGACAGGTGTCCCTTTAATTGTCACTGAAGATCCAACAGTCAAGGACATACCCTGTGTGTAAGGGACTAGGCAGGGGAGATGAGAGTGAATGAGGGGCAAGGCCAGGTGTGGGCTCCTGCCCTATAGCAGTTCCCAGGGGTGCAGCAGGTTAGACACCAAAGGGCAGACTCTTGCTGTTTAGTCGCTAAATTGTGTCCAGCTCTTTGTGACCCCATCACTGCAGCACGCTAGGCTCCCCCGTTCCTCACTATTTCCTGGAGTTTGCTCAGATTCATGTCCATTGAGTCACTGATGCTATCTAACCATCTCTCTGCTGCCCTCTCCTTTTGCCTTCAGTCTTTCCCAGCATGAGGGTCTTTTCCACTGAGTTGGCCCCTCACATCAGATTAAGAGCACAGATTCAGAAGTCAGCTGCCTGCATTCAGTACTGATTTGGTTCCTTCCTAACAGTGAAATCTTAAGATTCATTCAACTCCCCTGGTCTCAGTTTCCTTGGCACAAGGAGGATTATCAGAAAGTCCTACTTCCTAGGACACTCTCAGGGATAGATGAGCCAGTATATGTAAAACCTTCAGCTTAATCACTGGCACATGCCGGGGGCACACTCTCAGAGAAGGGGGACCCTTTCTGAAATACCATTCTTGTATTCTTTTCTAACATCTGAAACTCAAGAACTGAGGATGTAAGAATATAAAACAGAAAAAAACTCACTCCAGGGATACCCTGGGAAAGAATCTGCCTGCCAATGCAGGGGACACAGGTTTGCACCCTGGTCTGGGAAGATTCCACATGCCACAGGACAACTAAGCCTGTGCCCCAATCTATTAAGCCTGTGCCCCAGGGCTCGGGAGCCTCAACAAGAGAAACCACTGCAACGAGAAGCTCTCGCACCAAAACTAGAGAGCAGCCCCTGCTCCCCGCAATGGGAAAAAGCCCGCGTACAGCAGCAAAGACCCAGTGCAGCTATAAATCAATCAATCTATCTTGAAAAAATAAGTCATTCATTAAAAAAAATTTACTCCAGGGAAAAGCATTTATTTAAAGAGAGAAGGAAATAATGGGAAAGGGAAGCCCTATGTGTGGGATGCATATGGGCTGAAATTATCAAGGGGAATGCATGTCATTTCAAGAACGTGGACAGCACCGCTGAGAAGCCAGTCAGTGCTTGTCCAAAGGGGGACGGACACGAACGTAATTGGGAGAATCTATAGGTTATTGACTGATGTCTATTGTAAACTCTGGACTGAGGGGGAATTTATTCCTACCAGCTTCAGGTGACTTGATTCTCTGCAACCAGTCCCCCAGTGGCTTTCCCTTACTCAAAGTGAGTGAGGTCGCTGTCGTGTCCGACTCTTTGCGACCCCATGGATAGTAGCCTGTTCCAAGCTCCTCTGTCCATGGGATTTTCAAGGGTTAACTATATACACATATGTAGGATTTGGTTCTATCCAGGGTTTCAGGCATCCACTCTGGGTCTTGGAACATAACCCCTGTTTCCAAGAGGCCACTACTGTATATCTTTTTGATTGGGGGGGGGGGGGTCTTCATTTCCTTTGAGGAGTATCCAGAAGTAAAACTGCTGGATCATATGACAATTACATTTTCAATTTCTACAGGCATCGCCATACTGGTCTCCATTGGAGCTCTGTGATGACCTAGAGGCACTGGATGGGCAGGGGGAGGGGCTCAGGAGGGAGGGAGGGGCTTCTATGGATACTTGGGGCTGATTCACATTGTTGTACAGCAGAAACCAACACAACACTGTAAAGCAATTATCCTCCAGTTCAAAAGAAAACACAAAATAACACACATGAGAATTATAGCACATGTGAGAGGAGAGAAATGAAAATGTGCTATTGTAAAGTTATACTGCTTATAAGGTGATATATCATTTGAGATAGATTGTGAAAGAGAAACCACTGCAACGAGAAGCTCTCGCACCAAAACTAGAGAGCAGCCCTTGCTCCCCGCAACGGGAAAAAGCCCGCGTACAGCAGCAAAGACCCAGTGCAGCTATAAATCAATCAATCTATCTTGAAAAAATAAGTCATTCATTAAAAAAAATTTACTCCAGTGAAAAACATTTATTTAAAGAGAGAAGGAAATAATGGCAAAGGGAAGCCCGATGTGTGGGATGCATATGGGTTGAAATTATCAAGGGGAATGCATGTCATTTCAAGAACGTGGACAGCACCGCTGAGAAGCCAGTCAGTGCTTGTCCAAAGGGGGACGGACACGAACGTAATTGGGAGAATCTATAGGTTATTGACTGATGTCTATTGTAAACTCTGGACTGAGGGGGAATTTATTCCTACCAGCTTCAGGTGACTTGATTCTCTGCAACCAGTCCCCCAGTGGCTTTCCCTTACTCAAAGTGAGTGAGGTCGCTGTCGTGTCCGACTCTTTGCGACCCCATGGATAGTAGCCTGTTCCAAGCTCCTCTGTCCATGGGATTTTCAAGGGTTAACTATATACACATATGTAGGATTTGGTTCTATCCAGGGTTTCAGGCATCCACTCTGGGTCTTGGAACATAACCCCTGTTTCCAAGAGGCCACTACTGTATATCTTTTTGATTGGGGGGGGGGGGGTCTTCATTTCCTTTGAGGAGTATCCAGAAGTAAAACTGCTGGATCATATGACAATTACATTTTCAATTTCTACAGGCATCGCCATACTGGTCCCCATGATGGCTGCACCACATTTCTCTCAACTTCCACTCCACCCTCCGCGTGTTTGCACGGCTTCTGAGGAGACGTTTGATGTCATTCTTATTTTTGCTCCTATGTGGGCAGGTGCTTTTGCCTCTGGCTCCTCTTTGTCTGTGGTTCTGGTGTTTGGAATAAAGGTGGGAAATTCTCAGATATTATTACTTCAAATGTCCCTTCTGTTCCTTTCTCTTTTCTGCGTCTACTTCTCCCATTAAGCACATGCTACGCTTTCTGTACCTGTCCCAGCGTTTTTTGATATGCAATATCTTTCCTTGGAAGAAACGTTATGACCAACCTAGATAGCATATTGAAAAGCAGAGACATTACTTGGATGACTAAGGTCCGTCTAGTCAAGACAATGGTTTTTCCAGTGGTCATGTATGGATGTGAGAGTTGGACTGTGAAGAAGCCTGAGTGTCAAAGAATTGATGCTTTTGAACTGTGGTGTTGGAGAAGACTCTTGAGAGTCCCTTGGACTGCAAGGAGATCCAACCAGTCCATCCTGAAGGAGATCAGCCCTGGGATTTCTTTGGAAGGAATGATGCCAAAGTCGAAACTCTAGTACTTTGGCCACCTCATGCAAAGAGTTGACTCATTGGAAAAGACTCTGACGCTGGGAGGGATTGGGGGCAGGAGGAGAAGGGGACAACAGAGGATGAGATGGCTGGATGGCATCACGGACTTGATGGCCATGAGTCTGAGTGAATTCCGGGAGTTGGTGATGGACAGGAAGGCGTGGTGTAATGCGATTCAAGGGTTCCCAGAGTCGGACACGACTGAGCGACTGAACTGAACTCATCTTTCCTGTCTTTTTTCTTTTTTTCAGTTTGGAAGTTTCTGTTGACATATCCTCAACCTCCGAGATTCTTTCCCAGCTATAGCTAATCGAGATAATGGGCTCATCAAATGCATTCTTCACTTATGTAAATTTTTTAATCTGTAGGGGTTCTTTCTGACTCTCCCAGAACTCCCATCACTCTGCTTCTATTATCCATCTCTTCCTGTAGGCTGTACTTTCTTCCTTAGACCTCGTAGCAAAGCTTTGTATTAAGTTTTGAAACCAAGATGTGGGAATCCTCCAAACCTGTTCTTTGTCCAGACCATCTTGGCTCTTTGGTGTCCCTTTCAGTTCTATGTGAATTTTAGGATTTGTTTTCCATTCTGTACACAGAGGTCACTGGCATTCTGACAGGGGCTGCACTGAATCTTTCAAACCACACTGGATAAACATATTTAGAATTAACAGTATTAAAGTATTGTCTACCAACCCATAAAAACGGAATGTCTCTTCATTTATTGAGGTTGCTCGTCTGTAATCTCTATCAATGGTGTTTTGTCATTTTCAATGCAGAAGTCTTGCACCTCCTTCGTTAGATTTTGTCTTAAGCAATGTATTCTTTTTTTACACTACTCTAAAAGAATTGGTTTCTTACTTTCCTCTACAGGCTGTTCACTGTCAAGGTATAGAAATAGGGAAGAAGGCTCAGAGGGCCTGAAGAGGACAAAAGCAAGCAGCCTCCCTTTAGATATGGGGTGTCTCTGGAGAATCCCAGGGACGGGGGAGCCTGGTGGGCTGCTGTCTATGGGGACGCACAGAGTCGGACATGACTGAAGCGACTTAGCAGCAGCAGGAAACTGCAGGTATTCACAAACAGAGGGATTCATTAGGTCCTATGTCTCTAGCAGACCTCCAGGCTGGAGGGGTCTGGAAGGATCTGGGTGCAGCCTCCTATGTCACACTTCATAACCCCTGAAAGCTGCCAGATGTTCCTAAGCGAGGGGGGACAGAAACCAGGAAAGCCACGCACCATGGTTTATGTTGCATCTGCCTGAACACCTGACATTCAGCTCCTGAGTTCCAGACACCCCACCAGGCTGACTCGATCCTTGACTTATCCATATCAAGTTCCTTTTGCCAAGAGCACCATTCTCAAGTCCTCTCAGCATCACGTAGGCTTCACACGGAGTGTCTGGCACGGATAAAGGTATGTTACAGAAAGGAGCTGTAATGGTTAATCTTCTGTGTCGTCTTGACTGGGCTGTTGGGTGGTCAGGCCTTGGGTTATACGTGATTTTGAGTGTGTCTGTGACAGTGTTCCCAGGATGAGATTAACATCTGAATCCACAGACTGAGTAAAGCAGACTGCCCTCCCTCGTGTGGATGGGCTCCCCCATCATCTGAAGACCTAAACAAAACAAAAAAGCTTACTGGCCCAGAGAAGGGAGGATTTTTCCTGCCTTTGGAATGGAACTGAAACACTGGCTCTCCCTGGGTCTCGGGCTTCCAGACTCAGACTAGAAGTACATCACTGAAGATCTTGGGACTTGTCAGTCTCCATAATCAAATTGCCCTCTGTGTGTACATGTGTATATACGTGCACACACACACACATACACACCAGTTTCTCTGGAGAACCCTGAGAAATGCAAGGACCAATACATATTTGAGGAATGAAAGAACAAGTCAAAAGAGGCTCACATATAAAGTCATATCTCTTCCTTAAACAGCCCCAAACCTGACCACCTTCTTCACGACATCCTGAGACACTCACTCTGTCTCTGCTTCAGGGATAGCCCTTGATATTTTGGCCAACTGGGCCCTTCCCAAACCACACTCCCCATTCCACACCTGGGATGACTTTCTCTTTGTGCCAAATCTGCCCTTGATGTCTTCCCTACAAGCAAGAGCCAAGTCGTAGTTCATATCAGGAATCTTTTATTATCATTGGTGTTAAGTGTGAGGGCAGGGGGACATCCTGGCATCTTCTGGGAGTGGCCATGATCCTGCACATTATAGTAGAGTGTAACAGGATGGATATCTTCACTGGAAGATCTTCTGCCCCTTATAACGTATCCACTGAATTCAGCACAACATCTCCCTTCACCTCCAGGATTTGCACAGACTCTATGGGCAGGCAGTGGGCATACTGGCAGATAGGCTTGTTATTCGCAAACACCTAAGGAAGGAGATATATTGCTTGTGAGCTCAGAACAATTAGGCCTCCTCTTTCCCTTTCCTATCTTCATTGCCTTCTGTAAAATTTCTTTACTCTCTAAAGGCAAAGCAGAAATTCTCCTCCTGGACATCCTGCCAAGACACTGCTGTAGGAATCATCCTCCATGTCCACTTCTCCGCCTCCAGAGCTGCCATCCCTGCTTTATCCTGAGGGCAGGGGTCCTGCACGTCTCCCTCCACACTGCTGACTGTCCGATACAGGAAGAGCTGTGTGGAGTTCACCGCAGAATCTCTACTGGCACAGCACACATGATCCTGAGTATAGAGGCCTATGCTCTACGGGGACAAGGTGCTCAATCCCTCTGCTGTGCACCTGAGACTCACACCCTAAGGAAATCAATGATACTTCAATTTTAAAAAGCACATGTGTTAAAAGTAAAAAAAAAAAAAAAAATTGGTCTGTTGTGATCACATCAGAGTTGGACTCTCTGCGTGCTTCTCCACAGCAGGCCCTACACAGCCACAGCAGCCCACACCTGGAGGGCCCACATACCTGGTATTCCTTCTCCAGCACCAAGAACCGCAGCTCAAATGGCTGGCCTGGCACGAAAACATCAGTATATATTTTCTGTTCCTTCTGCCAAGTCCTGTCCTTGAAACTGTTCATCACCACCACGCCGTTGTAGTACCAGAACCGGAATGGAATGTCGCTGCTTTCCCCAGTACTTGTGCTGAAATCCACCAGAAACTCTGGGTTCTTCCTGCAAAGACAAGAGGATAGCTCCTGCAGGCAGGCATTTACTGCAGTCAACAACTTCCTCAGGAATAACCACAGTCCTTTTTTCTCTCTCCCCGCCTCCTTCCTTCCCCTTCGCCTTGCCCTCTTTCTCAAAATATTTATACCTTTCACATTTTGCTGTCTCTCTCTTTTCCTCCCCTGCCTCCCCCCATTCCCCACCCCTCAACACACACACATACTCACAGACACACAGAGGAAGGAAATCCTGCCTGGAGTGTAATCTCACACAAATTTTGCATGAGACACCTCGGCTTATTCCGATGATTAAAGATCAAGCTGTTTCCAATGAGTGTGCCCAAGATATGCTAACACTCTGCCCTTGTGCTTCACCCTCCATCAGACATAAACTGGCCTCTACTCACCCAATAGGAGACAGAAGATTTCCCTTGATCTTCACCATGTAACCCACACTCAGGGAAACAGACTGCAGGTAGGGGTTCGGCTATGGAAGAGACGGATGCGTCAGTGAATGAAGAGACAGTGTCCTCTCCCCCACATCGTTGCCCAAGCAGAATCAGGACACAAAACGTGATCTCCTCCCGCAGCTCAGAAACATTAGTATACCTCCAACAAGGAGACATTAATCCGAGTGCAGACATGCACTCAGAGGCACAGATACATATATTATATACAAACACCTCCAAACCCAGGGAAACAATGTGCAAAAGGACATACAATAATGCAAATCCAGTGATTCCCACTCACACACACACACTCTTTCCCGTTCTCTACCAGCATTCACGCCATGATTTGCGTCAAGGTGACCTGGCACCGGCAGCAGAGGTAATCAGATTCCTTCCTCCCCTCCTTCATACCAAGGAGTCCATAGTCTCCAGCTGGGCCTTTCTTCCCTCTTGAAACTGTGTGCTGTCCGTCTAGAGAAGGCGCCCTATAAATGCAATTAGGAGGTGAGTCACTCCTGACCCTTTCACTCAGGCTACAAGCCCTGCCTTCTATTCTTCTGAAATTCATGACATCAAAAGTGCGTTCAGTCCACCTTTGATTGCTTTACTAACAACCCTCTATTTTGGGATTATGGTCATCAGATACTCTATGTGTAAGAAGACTGGATCTAGCAGAGGTTACACTTTTAAGAAGGCTTAAGAGTGGCAGAGCTTAGTCTCTCATCCAGGTGGTGTGCCTCTCTAAGAACCCAAAAAGTGGGTTCAAACTGTACTCAGTTCAGTTCAGTTCAGTTCAGTCGCTCAGTCGTGTCTGACTCTTTGGGAATCCATGAATCGCAGCACGCCAGGCCTCCCTGTCCATCACCAACTCCCGGAGTTCACTCAAACTCATGTCTATCGAGTCAGTGATGCCATCCAGCCATCTCATCCTCTGTCATCCCCTTCTCCTCCTGCCCCCAATCTCTCCCAGCATCAGGGTCTTTTCAATGAGTCAACTCTTCACATGAGGTGGCCAAAGTATTGTGGTTTCAGCTTCAGCATCAGTCATTCCAATGAACACCCAGGACTGATCTCCTTTAGAATGGACTGGTTGGATCTCCTTGCAGTCCAAGGGACTCTCAAGAGTCCTCTCCAACACCACAGTTCAAAAGCATTAATTCTTTGGTGCTCAATTTTCTTTATAGTCCAACACTCACATCCATACATGACCACTGGTAAAACCATAGCCTTGACTAGACAGACCTTTGTTGGCAAAGTAATGTCTCTGCTTTTTTATATGCTACCTAGGTTACTCATAACTTTCCTTCCAAGGAGTAAAGCATCTTTTAATTTCTTGGTTGCAGTTACCATCCACAGTGATTTTGGAGCCCCCTCCAAAATAGAGTCTGACACTGTTTCCTCTGCTTCCCCATCTATTTGCCATGAAGTGATGGGACCAGATGCCATGATCTTCATTTTCTGAATATTGAGCTTTAAGCCATCTTTTTCACTCTCCTCTTTCACTTTCATCAAGAGGCTTTTTAGTTCCTCTTCACTTTCTGCCATAAGGGTGGTGTCATCTGCATATCTGAGGTTATTGCTGCTTCTCCCGGCAATCTTGATTCCAGCCTGTGCTTCTTCCAGCCCAACGTTTCTCATGATAAACTCTACATATAAGGTAAATAAGCAGGGTGACAATATACAGCCTTGACATACTCTCTTTCCTGTTTGGAACCAGTCTGTTGTTCCATGTTCAGTTCTAACTGTTGCTTCCTGATCTACATACAGGTCTCTCAAGAGGCAGGGCAGGTGGTCTGGTATTCCCATCTCTTTCAGAATGTTCCAATTTGATCTCTGGTTCCTTTTGATGTGTTAGAAGGGAATAACTGTCCTGAAAAAGATGTTGGTAATAGAACAGAGCAGTCCACTATGGATTGGGGGCAGGAGGAGAAGGGGACAACAGAGGATGAGATGGCTGGATGGCATCACGGACTTGATGGCCATGAGTCTGAGTGAATTCCGGGAGTTGGTGATGGACAGGAAGGCGTGGTGTAATGCGATTCAAGGGTTCCCAGAGTCGGACACGACTGAGCGACTGAACTGAACTCATCTTTCCTGTCTTTTTTCTTTTTTTCAGTTTGGAAGTTTCTGTTGACATATCCTCAACCTCCGAGATTCTTTCCCAGCTATAGCTAATCGAGATAATGGGCTCATCAAATGCATTCTTCACTTATGTAAATTTTTTAATCTGTAGGGGTTCTTTCTGACTCTCCCAGAACTCCCATCACTCTGCTTCTATTATCCATCTCTTCCTGTAGGCTGTACTTTCTTCCTTAGACCTCGTAGCAAAGCTTTGTATTAAGTTTTGAAACCGAGATGTGGGAATCCTCCAAACCTGTTCTTTGTCCAGACCATCTTGGCTCTTTGGTGTCCCTTTCAGTTCTATGTGAATTTTAGGATTTGTTTTCCATTCTGTACACAGAGGTCACTGGCATTCTGACAGGGGCTGCACTGAATCTTTCAAACCACNTAGCAAAGCTTTGTATTAAGTTTTGAAACCAAGATGTGGGAATCCTCCAAACCTGTTCTTTGTCCAGACCATCTTGGCTCTTTGGTGTCCCTTTCAGTTCTATGTGAATTTTAGGATTTGTTTTCCATTCTGTACACAGAGGTCACTGGCATTCTGACAGGGGCTGCACTGAATCTTTCAAACCACACTGGATAAACATATTTAGAATTAACAGTATTAAAGTATTGTCTACCAACCCATAAAAACGGAATGTCTCTTCATTTATTGAGGTTGCTCGTCTGTAATCTCTATCAATGGTGTTTTGTCATTTTCAATGCAGAAGTCTTGCACCTCCTTCGTTAGATTTTGTCTTAAGCAATGTATTCTTTTTTTACACTACTCTAAAAGAATTGGTTTCTTACTTTCCTATTTTAGGATCTGTTTTCCATTCTGTACACAGAGGCCACTGGCATTCTGACAGGGGGTGCACTGAATCTTTCAAACCACACTGGATAAACATATTTAGAATTAACAGTATTAAGCCTACCAACCCATAAAAACAGAATGTCTCTTCATTTATTGAGGTTGCTCGTCTGTAATCTCTATCAATGGTGTTTTGTCATTTTCAATGTAGAAGTCTTACACCTCCTTGGTTAGATTTTGTCTTAAGCAATGTATTCTTTTTTACATTACTCTAAAAGAATTGGTTTCTTACTTTCCTCTACAGGCTGTTCACTGTCAAGGTATAGAAATAGGGAAGAAGGCTCAGAGGGCCTGAAGAGGAGAAAAGCAAGCAGCCTCCCTTTAGATATGGGGTGTCTCTGGAGAATCCCAGGGACGGGGGAGCCTGGTGGGCTGCTGTCTAGAAGTCTTACACCTCCTTGGTTAGATTTTGTCTTAAGCAATGTATTCTTTTTTACATTACTCTAAAAGAATTGGTTTCTTACTTTCCTCTACAGGCTGTTCACTGTCAAGGTATAGAAATAGGGAAGAAGGCTCAGAGGGCCTGAAGAGGAGAAAAGCAAGCAGCCTCCCTTTAGATATGGGGTGTCTCTGGAGAATCCCAGGGACGGGGGAGCCTGGTGGGCTGCTGTCTATGGGGTCGCACAGAGTCGGACATAACTGAAGCGACTTAGCAGCAGCAGCAGCAGCAGGAAACTGCAGGCACTGAGAAACTGAGAGATTCAATAGTCTTGTGTCTCTAGCAGACCTCCAGGCTGGAGGGGTCTGGAAGGATCTGGGTGCAGCCTCCTATGTCACACTTCATAACCCTTGAAAGCTGCCAGATGTTCCTAAGCGAGGGGGGACAGAATCCAGGAAAGCCACGCACCATGGTTTATGTTGCATCTGCCTGAACACCTGACATTCAGCTCCTGAGTTCCAGACACCCCACCAGGCTGAACTGATCCTTGACTTATCCGTATCAAGTTCCTTTTGCCAACAGCACCATTCTCTAGTCCTCTCAGCATCACGTAGGCTTCACACGGAGTGTCTGGCACGTATAAAGGTATGTTCCAGAAAGGAGCTGTAATGGTTAATCTTCTGTGTCATCTTGACTGGGCTGTTGGGTGGTCAGGCCTTGGGTTACACATGATTTTCAGTGTGCCTGTGACAGTGTTCCCAGGATGAGATTAACATCTGAATCCACAGACTGAGTAAAGCAGACTGCCCTCCCTCGTGTGGATGGGCTCCCCCATCATCTGAAGATCTAAACGGAACAAAAAAGCTCACCGGCCCAGAGAAGGGAGGATTTTTCCTGCCTTTGGAATGGAACTGAAACACTGGCTCTCCCTGGGTCTCGGGCTTCCAGACTCAGACTAGAACTACATCACTGAAGATCTTGGGACTTGTCAATCTCCATAATCAAATTGCCCTCTGTGTGTACATGTGTACATACGCGTACACACACACATACACACCAGTTTCTCAGGAGAACCCTGACAAATACAAGGACCAATACATATTTGAGGAATGAAAGAACAAGTCAAAAGAGGCTCACATATAAAGTCATATCTCTTCCTTAAACAGCCCCACACCTGACCACCTTCTTCACGACATCCTGAGACACTCACTCTGTCTCTGCTTCAGGGATAGCCCTTGACATTTTGGCCAACTGGGCCCTTCCCAAACCACACTCCCCATTCCACACCTGGGACAACTTTCTCTTTGTGCCAAATCTGCCCTTGATGTGTTCCCTACAAGCAAGAGCCAAGTCCTAGTTCATATCAGGAATCTTTTATTATCATTGGCGTAAGTGTGAGGGCAGGGGGACATCCTGGCATCTTCTGGGAGTGGCCATGATCCTGCACACTATAGTAGAGTGTAACAGGATGGATATCTTCACTGGAAGATCTTCTGCCCCTTAAAATGTATCCACTGAATTCAGCACAACATCTCCCTTCACCTCCAGGATTTGCACAGACTCTATGGGCAGGCAGTGGGCATACTGGCAGATAGGCTTGCTATTCACAAACACCTAAGAAAGGAGATAGATTGCTTGTGAGCTCAGAAAAATTAGGCCTCCTCTTTCCCTTTCCTATTTTCATTGCCTTCTGTAAAATTTCTTTACTCTCTAAAGGCAAAGCAGAAATTCTCCTCCTGGACATCCTGCCAAGACACTGCTGTAGGAATCATCCTCCATGTCCACTTCTCCGCCTCCAGAGCTGCCATCCCTGCTTTATCCTGAGGGCAGGGGCCCTGCACGTCTCCCTCCACACTGCTGACTGTCCGATACAGGAAGAGCTGTGTGGAGTTCACCGCAGAATCTCTACTGGCACAGCACACATGATCCTGAGTATAGAGGCCTATGCTCTACGGGGACAAGGTGCTCAATCCCTCTGCTGTGCACCTGAGACTCACACCCTAAGGAAATCAATGATACTTCAATTTTAAAAAGCACATGTGTTAAAAGTAAAAAAAAAAAAAAAAAAAATTGGTCTGTTGTGAACACATCAGAGTTGGACTCTCCGTGTGCTTCTCCACAGCAGGCCCTACACAGCCACAGCACCCTACACCCTGGAGGGCCCACACACCTGGTATTCCTTCTCCAGCACCAAGAACCGCAGCTCAAATGGCTGGCCTGGCACGAAAACATCAGTATACACTTTCTGTTCCTTCTGCCAAGTCCTGTCCTTGAAACTGTTCATCACCACCACGCCACTGTAGTACTGGAACCGGAATGGAATGTCGCTGCTTTCCCCAGTACTCATGCTGAAATCCACCAGAAACTCTGGGTTCTTCCTGTAAAGACAATAGGATAGCTCCTGCAGGTAGGCATTTACTGCAGTCAACAACTTCCTCAGGAATAACCACAGTCCTTTTTTCTCTCTCCCCGCCTCCTTCCTTCCCCTTCGCCTTGTCCTCTTTCTCAAAATATTTATACCTTTCACATTTTGCTCTCTCTCTCTTTTCCTCCCCTGCCTCCCCGCATTCCCCTCCTCCCACACACACACACACACACACACACACACACATACTCACAGACACACAGAGGAAGGAAATCCTGCCTGGAGTGTAATCTCACACTTTTGCATGAGACACCTCAGCTTATTCCGATGATTAAAGAAGATCAAGCTGTTTCCAATGAGTGTCCCCAAGACATGCTAACATTCTCCCCTTGTGCTTCACCCTCCATCAGACATAAACTGGCCTCTACTCACCCAAAAGGAGACAGAAGATTTCCCTTGATCTTCACCATGTAACCCACACTCAGGGAAACAGACTGCAGGTAGGGGTTCGGCTATGGAAGAGACGGATGCGTCAGTGAATGAAGAGACAGTGTCCTCTCCCCCACATCGTTGCCCAAGCAGAATCAGGACACAAAACGTGATCTCCTCCCGCAGCTCAGAAACATTAGTATACCTCCAACAAGGAGACATTAATCCGAGTGCAGACATGCACTCAGAGGCACAGATACATATGTTATATACAAACACCTCCAAACCCAGGGAAACAATGTGCAAAAGGACATACAATAATGCAAATCCAGTGATTCCCACTCACACACACACACTCTTTCCCGTTCTCTACCAGCATTCACGCCATGATTTGCGTCAAGGTGACCTGGCACCAGCAGCAGAGGTAATCAGATTCCTTCCTCCCCTCCTTCATACCAAGGAGTCCATAGTCTCCAGCTGGGCCTTTCTTCCCTGTTGAAACTGTGTGTGTGTCCGTCTAGAGAAGGTGCCCTATAAATGCAATTAGGAGGTGAGTCACTCCTGACCCTTTCACTCAGGCTACAAGCCCTGCCTTCTATTCTTCTGAAATTCATGACATCAAAAGTGCGTTCAGTCCACCTTTGATTGCTTTACTAATAACCTTCTATTTTGGGATTATGGTCATCAGATACTCTATGTGTAAGAAGACTGGATCTAGCAGAGGTTACACTTTTAAGAAGGCTTAAGAGTGGCAGAGCTTAGTCTCTCATCCAGGTGGTGTGCCTCTCTAAGAACCCAAAAAGTGGGTTCAAACTGTACTCAGTTCAGTTCAGTTCAGTCGCTCAGTCGTGTCTGACTCTTTGGGAATCCATGAATCGCAGCACACCAGGCCTCCCTGTCCATCACCAACTCCCGGAGTTCAAACTCATGTCTATCGAGTCAGTGATGCCATCCAGCCATCTCATCCTCTGTCATCCCCTTCTCCTCCTGCCCCCAATCCCTCCTAGCATCAGGGTCTTTTCAATGAGTCAACTCTTCACATGAGGTGGCCAAAGTATCGCGGTTTCAGCTTCAGCATCAGTCCTTCCAATGAACACCTAGGATTGATCTCCTTTAGAATGGACTGGTTGTATCTCCTTGCAGTCCAAGGGACTCTCAAGAGTCCTCTCCAACACCACAGTTCAAAAGCATTAATTCTTTGCTGCTCAACTTTCTTTATAGTCCAACTCTCACATCCATACATGGCCACTGGAAAAACCATAGCCTTGACTAGACGGACCTTTGTTGGCAAAGTAATGTGTCTGCTTTTTTATATGCTATCTAGGTTACTCATAACTTTCCTTCCAAGGAGTAAGCGTCTTTTAATTTCATGGCTGCAGTTACCATCCACAGTGATTTTGGAGCACCCCCAAAATAGAGTCTGACACTGTTTCCTCTGCTTTCCCATCTATCTCCCATGAAGTGATGGGACCAGATGCCATGATCTTCGTTTTCTGAATGTTGAGCTTTAAGCCATCTTTTTCACTCTCCTCTTTCACTTTCATCAAGAGGCTTTTTAGTTCCTCTTCACTTTCTGCCATAAGGGTGGTGTCATCTGCATATCTGAGGTTATTGCTGCTTCTCCCGGCAATCTTGATTCCAGCCTGTGCTTCTTCCAGCCCAGCGTTTCTCATGATGTACTCTGCATATAAGGTAAATAGCAGGGTGACAATATACAGCCTTGACATACTCCCTTTCCTATTTGGAACCAGTCTGTTGTTCCATGTGCAGTTCTAACTGTTGCTTCCTGATCTGCATACAGGTTTCTCAAGAGGCAGGGCAGGTGGTCTGGTATTCCCATCTCTTTCAGAATGTTCCACAGTTTATTGTGATCCACACAGTCAAAGGCTTTGGCACAGTCAATAAAGCAGAAATAGATGTTTTTCTGGAACTCTCTTTTTTCCATGTTCCAGCGGATGTTGGCAATTTGATCTCTGGTTCCTCTGTCTTTTGAAAACCCAGCTTGAACATCTGGAAGTTCACGGTTCACGTGCTAGAGGTGCTGATATGCTTAATCTAAGTGCAATTCCTTGTGTCTACTGATAAATGACAATGATACAGCTGTAACAGAGAGTTCCCTGGCTACCCTTCTTCATAAAACTGGCACCCATCCCATGCCGTATGCAACTGATTTTGTCTTTGACATCAAACCTGTTCTAGAATCTTTGCTGGCAATTTCCCTATTGCCCTAGGCTTGGAGAGACACACCACTCGGATGAGAGTCTAAGCTCTGCCACTATGAAGCCTTATTAAAAGTGTAACCTCTGCTAGATCCAGTCTTCTTACACATAGAATATCTGATGACCATAATCCCAAATCAGAGGGTTATTAGTAAAGCAATCAAAGGGATCCAACCATCTATCTGTCCATTGGACAATTGCTTATTGAGTGATGAATCGGCAGCAGGCTTTGTACTATCTGCATAAGTAGAAAAAAAAAGATAAAAATCTTGCTTTATGGAGCTTATACTCCAGCTAGAAAATATATGCAGTAACTTTCAAATTATAATACACAAGTAAAATATATAATGTGTTGGAAGGGAATAACTGTCTTGAAAAAAATGTTGGTAATAGAACAGAGCAGTCCACTAGGGCTTAATCTCACATAGGCTAGTTAAGGTGGCCCTTGTTGAGGAGATGAGAACTGAGCAAAGGCTTAGAGGTCAGGAAAAGAGCTATGTGTATATTGGGGAAGAACTTCTAGTTAGAGAGATCAGCATGGAGACCACAATGTGAAAGGACAACATGAAGTTTTGAGGAACAAAAGGGTGACTGTGTGACTGGAGTAGAGACAGAAGGAGGGTTGAACTCAGGAGATGGAAAAGTAGATCACAGGCGATTGCAGGACTCTTGCTGTGAGAAGGGAGCTTGAGGCAGAGGAAGGATCTGTTCTCATCTGTGTTTTAAAAGGATCTCGTCTGCTGCTGTGTGGAAACGATCACAGGCGATTGCAGGACTCTTGCTGTGAGAAGGGAGCTTGAAGCAGAGAAAGGATCTGTTCTCATCTGTGTTTTAAAAGGATCTCGTCTGCTGCTGTATGGAAAATAGACTGTACATGGACCTGGACAAAATAAGACCATTCGCAAGGCCATTACAGTAATCCTGGAGAGCAGTGACCAGGACTTGGATGAGGTTTGTGGAAGAGGAGTTGGTAGAACTGTGGAGTTCAGCAAAGAAGTCCCCATCCACAGCAGTGAAGCCTGCAAGGCTTAGTACAGCCCTGGACACGCCAGAGACCCATGCAACCAGCCTTCCCATTCACTCTCCCCACCCCCAACAGTGGTAGAGGCTGTGACTCAGGCAATCTCAGAGGAGAAGCCCACCATCCCAGTGTCCCAGGCAGAGAAACCAATGACACTGGCATCTGCAGGCACTAAGGACCCTGGGGGCACAAGCAGTGATAGTCAGGGCTTGGAGCCTTGCCCCTGACACAGGCAGTGGAAGGTGGATAGTGCTAACCAAAGGCAAGGATGGTTCACCATCCAGAGAGCAGTAAACGTGATACACCACATCAAAGGAAAACAAAGGATAAAAGCTGTGTGATCATCTCAATAGACACATAAAAGCATTTGTCAATATTCAACACCCATTAAAGATTAGAAAAAAAAAAACCCTCAGTAAATTGGATACAGAAGAAATATATTCAAAATAGTAAAGATGACATATGACAAACTCCTAGCAAACATCATACATTCAAGGGTGAAAAGCTGAAAGATATCCCCCTAAAATCAAGAACAAGACAAAGATGCCCACTCTGTGACTCCTACTCAACATAATATTGGAAATCCTAGCCAAAGCAATTAGACAAGAAAAAGAAAAAAGATATCCAAATCGGAAAGGAAAAAACAAAACGAAAAAAAAAAAAAAAAAAAA
>SJYX01000293.1:306950-361891 GCA_006410675.1 Oreotragus oreotragus | reverse complement strand
CCTTTAGGATGGACTGGTTGGATCTCCTTGCAGTCCAAGGGACTCTCAAGAGTCTTCTCTAACACCACAGTTCAAAAGCATCAATTCTTTGGCACTCAGCTTTCTTCTCAGTCCAACTCTCACATCCATACATGACCACTGGAAAAACCATAGCCTTGACTAGACAGACCTTTGTTGGCAAAGTAATGTCTCTGCTTTTTAATATGCTGTCTAGGTTGGTCATAGCTTTTCTTCCAAGGAGCAAGCGTCTTTTAATGTCATGGTTGCAGTCACCATCTGCAGTGATTTTGGAGCCCTCCAAAATAAAGTCTGTCACTGTTTCCATTGTTTCCCCATCTGTTCGCCAGGAAGTGATGGGACCAGATGCCCTGATCTTATTTTTCTGAATGTCGAGTTTTCAGTCAACTTTTTCATTCTCCTCTTTCACTTTCATCAAGAGGCTCTTTAGTTCTTCTTCGCTTTCTGCCATAAGGGTGGTGTCATCTGCATATCTAAGGTTATTGATATTTCTGCTGGCAATCTTGATTCCCGCTTGTGCTTCATCCAATCTGGCATTTTTCGTGATGTACTCTGCATAGAAGTTAGATAAGCAGGATGACAACATACAGCCTTGACATATACCTTTCCCAATTTGGAACTGCACAGAACTGGACCAAAAAAAAAAAAAAGAATGACACATCACCAATGGAACAGAATTGAGAGCCCAGAAAAAATCCACACATAAATGGATAATTGATTTATGACAAAGGAACAAAGAACATACCATGGAGAAAGGACAGTCTCTTCAATAACTGCTATCAAAGTTGGGCATACAAAAAAAGAAACTATTCTCTCACATCATATACAGAAATCAACTCAAAATTGATGAAAAGCTTGAATCTAAGACCTGAAACCATAAGACTCCAAGAAGAAAACACAGGCAGCATGCTCACTGACATCAGTCTTGGCAGTATCTTTCTAGCTATGTCACCTGATTGGAGGGAAACAAAAGCAAAAATAAACATCAATCTAAACATCTCCTTCACGGTAAACAATACCGACAAGGACATGAAAAATAACCTACCAAACAGGGGAGGATATCTGCACACCACAAATTATTAGGGAAATGCAAATCAGAACCACAATTAGATATCAACTCATGCCTGTCAGAATGGCTATTCACAAAAAGGTAAAAAATGACAAGTGTTGGCAAGGATGTATAGAAAAGGGAACCTTCATACATGTATAATATCATATATGAAACGAATCGCCAGCCCAGGTTCGATGCAGGATACAGGATGCTTGGGGCTGGTGCACTGGGATGACCCAGAGGGATGGTAGGGGAAGGAGGAGGGAGGGGGGTTCAGGATGGGGAACACGTGTACACCCGTAGCAGATTCACATTGATGTATGGCAAAACCAATACAATATTGTAAAGTAATTAGCCTCCAATTAAAATAAATATATATTTTTTTAAAATAAAGATATTTTACAGATTCTTTCTCCCGAAGAACCAAGATCCTGTAGAGTTGTGCAAAAATTTTTCTATTTTCATTTTCATAAAAAAGAATTCACCTGCCATGCAGGGGACATGGGTTTGATCCCTGGTCTAGGAAGATTCTACAGGCTGTGGGGCAACTAAGCCCACGTGCCAAAATACTGATCCTGTGCTCTGGAGCCCCAGAGTCACCAACTGCTGAGCCTGTGTGCACCAACTCCTAAAGCCTGTGCACCTAGAATCTGTGTTCTGCAATGAGAGAAGCCTCTGCAATGAGAAGCCTGTGCACTGCAATGAGAAGCACTCCTTGCTCCCCACAACTAGACAAAGACTGTACACAAAGACTTGGCACAACCCCCCAGAAAATAAAATGAATAAAATAAAAAATTTTTAAAAACTGTGATAGTAAAATAAACCTATATGGTCTCATAAACCATATATTAAGACAGATGGAATTTCCTATATGCTTCCCTCATGAAATAGACAAAATATTAATATAGGGATAATTTGACAAGAGTTAGCAGTTATTCTGAATATTAAAGTATTGGTATGTTCTATCAATAAAAATTAATCAGAAGTTGCATAACCAATGAAAAAAGGAACTGTATCATAGCATGTTTATGGCACTAGTTCAATGTTTTATTTTTAGGGCCCTCAAGATGAGTTAAGAAGTTCTGGTAAATATCAGAGAAGCAGGATCCCTATCACAAAAGCTTTCAGCACCAACATAAGAGGCTTATACTTGGTTCTAAGTACACCTGTGAGCCTTGGGAAGCTACAAGGAAAGCAATAGGTCATCTTCTGCCATCAGACACCATTTATTAAACAGAACAATTGGTGAAGGCCAAGTGTCTCCACCCCTGAAGACTGTCCCATCCCCAGAACCTCTGCTGCAAAAGCTGTCACACGGACAGAAAGCATGGTTTGGAAATCAGGGGATGTTTATTTCAAGGGGGCCTGCCATAGAGAAGCTACTCAAAACAGACGTGTGGAAGGAGTGCACAAATAACCAAGTGAGTGAGTGTGCCCCCCTTCTAACCTGAATAGTAAACCTGGGACATTGTTTCTTACAGATCTCTCTTATATACAAGATCTACAAGGGTGATGTCTCCTCCCACCTCCCTTGATGGTGAATGATTGGGGCAGGACAAGAAGAGAGACTCCATCTATATAGGGAACAGAGCAATTCTTGAAAATAGCCCAGACTCTAATGGGAGCATGCCTCAGATCTGAATGAGCTGAGTATATTAAAAGCAGTTGAGAAGAGAATCCAGGTTTCACTCCCTGCCTCTGTGTGACCTTTTGCAAGCACAGCTAAGGCATCAACTTGGAGATTCTACCCTGTGGTGCTGGAGTACAGTCCCTTGAGATGCCTTAAACCAAGAGCCATTGTATGGTATGGTTCTCAATAAGCAGAATACCCAGGTTTGGGCAAATGAGAGGTGGATGGAGAAGTGACCCCTCTCACCATGACTCTTATGATCCACTTGGAGAATATGAGTTTCCGTCCTGGAAATTCCAGAGCTTGCAGCTCTAGAGGTCTTGGTTTTCAGGAGAAGGACCACATCCACCAGAGGACACAGCCAGAGTTCCATTAATCTTAAGCTCTGGTTGCCACCCAATCACTTTTTGGCTCTTCATGCCAAGAGAACAGAAAGCAAAGAAATAGATTACTATACTGGCAGGATACAGAACTGATGCCATGTCACAGGAACAAGGAAGAATACACCTAGAACTTTTGATGTTTCCATGTCCAAAACTAACTGTAGACAGAGGATTGCAGCATCAGTGTAATGAGGGAAAAGTAACCAGGGGTTCAGATCGCTCAGACAAGAAGGCATATAGTTTATTCCAGCAACTAAGCAACACAGATCAAGAGAAGTACTGGCCAAGTGTGAGAGAAGTCCAGAATAATATAGAAGTAAAATTTGACCAAGGCCAGCCAACCACAGCAGTGAAGACTTTAACCTGTCCAATTGTATATTTTTTTGAAAGACAAGTGTGACTTGCTGCCACTTGATGATCAGTGGCAGGATGTACTGAACTTCACTGAGGCACCAGTGGACATGAGTGGTACAGGGGAGACTCTAACAGAAACCATCAGCACCTTGCTCACACTCCTTGGTGACTGTGCACCAGTGGATTTCCAACGGCCAGAACCTTCATCAGTGCCTTACTGTCCTTTTCTGGAACTATAGGAAACAATACTCCCCATAGATGCATGGCAATCTGGAAATGCCAAGGAATTAACATGTACCAGGAAACAGCTCTAATCAAAGACACTCAGAAGTTGGTGTCTAAATTGCCCCAAACCCTCAGTCTCCCATGAGATAATTCTGAGGCATGGGTTTTGTGTTACTTCCCAGAGTTTTCACGTGGCCTTAACTTTCTGCTTTGCACTGTAGTCACTGGGTTAATAAAGCACTCTTTATCACCTTCCCTTCCCTGTTAACACATTCCCCCTGCCCCTTCACTTCCCAAATAAATCACTGGCACTTGCTCCCAAGTCTAAGGGTCTACTTCTGGAAAAACTCAAATAAAGAGACATTCTGTAATATTTTTCAACAGTTTCCCTGTTCTGTTGCACCTTGAGGATACATGCACACTAAGTCACTTCAGTTGTGTCCAACTCTTTGTGACCTATGGACTGTAGCCCACCAGGCTCCTCTGTCCATGGGATTCTCCAGGCAAGAATACTGGAGTNGTAATATTTTTCAACAGTTTCCCTGTTCTGTTGCACCTTGAGGATACATGCACACTAAGTCACTTCAGTTGTGTCCAACTCTTTGTGACCTATGGACTGTAGCCCACCAGGCTCCTCTGTCCATGGGATTCTCCAGGCAAGAATACTGGAGTGGGTTGGCATGCTCTCCTCCAGGGGATCTTCCTGACCCAGGGATCACACCCATGCCTCCTGTGGCTTCTGCATTGCAGGTGGATTCTTTACCACTGAGCCACTGGGAAAGCCCAGCTTAAGGATAGTTTCTTGGGCATAAGCAAAGTTTATCTTAAATTTGCCTGTGTCCAAGACTCTTCATCTCTCTTCCTTCAGGTTTCATTTTCTAGGCACATTACTTGTTTTGTTTCAGGTGAGAAAGCTCTTGATGTGTTCCTATAATTGACACTTTTTATAAGCACTTCTACTGTATATGTGCCAATTGTTATTTCTAGTATTACTAAAGTAACTGTAAAATATTTACCCCCAAATTCCCAAAAGGCTACAAGTATGTAAACAGAACCCAGCTCTTAGTCTTATGCAACCTCAATGCTGCTTTATGGACATTTTCAATTAACAGCTTCTGGGTCACACGGGCCTGATATTTCTTATCAGTGACAGTACACATCCCTTCTACTAGTTCAGGTCTACCATAAGTTGACAACTGCAATATTAATCTCTCCTGCTAGCCAAGCAAAATCCAGAGCTATGGATCCTACAGGACTATAGTTCCAATAGCCACCATTATTTCAAAAGTTATCTGATCTAAAGAAGTTATCACCAAGATCTTTTAACAAGTGGAATATGCAACCTCATTGATGGTAATGTTATTCTCCAAATACACTGTCCTTCTCTTATATCACTGTGGTGGACTCTGCTAGTCTTTCACAAAATTCTTGTCATTTTTTCCTCCGCACAGAGATAGCACACTTCCCAACCTCCTTTGCAGTTAAGTATTTCTATGGCTGACTTGTAGCCAATGGAATATAAGTTGTGGGCACCATGTCCAAGCTTGTCCCACAAAAACCTCCTATGCAGGCTCCATTTTCCCTTCTTCTTCAAGCTGACTAGAAGCAAATCTCCAAGGTGACCTGGGAACCTTTGTGCTAAGGAATGGTAGGGCTGAAACCAACCTGGTTTCCTGAAAGACAGCACAGAGCACTCCAATTAAAAGGCAGAGATTGGTAAAAATTATTTTTATGATTCAGATATGTGGTGGCTCAGATGGTAAAGAATCTGCCTGCAGTGTGGGAGACCCAGATTCAATCCCTGGATCAGGAAGATCTCCTGAAGAAGGGAATGGCTACCCACTCCAGTGTTCTTGCCTGAAGGATTCCATGGACAGAGGAGCCTGGTGGGTCACAGTCCATGGGGTCTAAAAGAGTCAGACACGATTGAGGGACTAACACTTTCACTTACATGCTATCTACAAGACACAAATCAGATTCAAAAGCACAAATAGACTAAAAGCAAAAATATGGAAAGAGATATACCAAGCACACAGTAAACAAAAGAAAGCTAGAGTGGCTATGCTAACACTTTAAAATCAGACTTTAAGATAAAAATTATTACTACAGACAAAAAAAATTTTTTTTTTACTAGAGACAAAGAATGACATATTAAGGGAGATCATTTCATCAAGAAGTAAACAAACATATAAGCATCAACAACAGAGCCCCTAAATACACGAAGCAAAAAACAGAATCAAATTGAGAAACAAACAATTCGACAATAATAGTTGGAGATTTCAGTATTCCACTTTCAATAACGGACAGAACAATTAGGCAGAAAGCCAAGGAAACAGAAGACTTGCACAACTAATCCTATCAGAAATTTCTCATTCACCCAACAAGAGAATGCAGATTCTTCTCAAGTGTACATGAATCATTCTCCAGGGTAGACCATCAATTCAGTTTATTCAGTCAGTCGTGTCTGATTCTTTGCCACCCCATGGACTGCAGCACGCCAGGCCTCCCTGTCCATCACCAACTCCCGAGTTTACTCAAACTCATGTCCATTGAGTCAGTGATGCCATCCAACCATCCCATCCTCTGTTGTCCCCTTCTCCTTCCACCTTCAATCTTTCCCAGCATCAGGGTCTTTTCAAATGAGTCAATTCTTCACAAAAAATATTCACAAAAAATGTTGAAGCATTGGAGATTCAGCTTCAACATCAGTCCTTCCAATGAATATTCAGGACTGATTTCCTTTAGGATGGACTGGTTGCATCTCCTTGCTGTCCAAGGGACTCTCAAGAATCTTCTCCAGCACAACAGTTCAAAAGTATCAATTCTTCGGTGCTCACCTTTCTTTATAGTCCAACTCTCACATCCATACATGACTACTGGAAAAACCATAGCTTTGATTAGATGGAACTTTGTTGGCAAAGTAATGTCTCTGCTTTTTAATATGCTGTCTAGGTTGGTCATAGCTTTTCTTCCAAGGAGCAAGCATCTTTTAATTTCATCACTGCAGTTACCATCTGCAGTGTTTTGGGGCCCCCAAAAATAAAGTCCGCCACTGTTTCCACTGTTTCCCCATCTATTTGCCATGAAGTGATGGGACCAGATGCCATGATCTTAGTTTTCTGAATGTTGAGTTTTAAGTCAACTTTTTGACTCTCCTCTTTCACTTTCATCAAGAGGCTCTTTAGTTCTTCTTCGCTTTCTGCCATAAGGGTGGTGTCATCTGCATATCTGAGGTTATTGATATTTCTCCCTGCAATCTTGATTCCAGCTTGTGCTTCTTCCAGCCCAGCGTTTCTCATGATGTACTCTGCACAGAAGTTAAATAAGCAGGGTGACAATATACAGCCTTGACGTACTCCTTTTCCTATTTGGAACCAGTCTGTTGTTCCACGTCCAGTTCTAACTGTTGCTTCTTGATCTGCATACAGATTTCTCAGAAGGCAGGTCAGGTGGTCTGGTATTCCCATCTCTTTAAGAATTTTCCAGTTTGCTGTGATCCACACAAAGGCTTTGGCATAGTCAATAGAGCAGAAGTAGATGTTTTACTGGAACTCTCATGCTTTTTCAATGATCCATGGATGTTGCCAATTTGATCTCTGGTTCCTCTGCCTTTTCTAAATCCAGCTTGAACATCTAGAAGTTCAAGTGTTTTTTTTAAGTTGTTTCAAACTATTTAGGGTTTCCATTTTCACTCCTCAATCGATTTTATGTATTTCTCATATGCTTCTTCACTATTTCATCTAGTTCTAAAAGGTTACTGAATGTCATCTTCATCAGTCAGCCATCTTCATAACAAGATTTGTTGACAAGTCCTGGACTTTCTGCTAGAGTTTTATTAATTTCAGTTACTTCTCCTGATAGAGAATAGAGTTCACTAGGAGCTTTCACACTTTCCAAGCCCCAAATTCCTCGTTTGTTCAGTTTCGTCCCAACTTCAGGCAGACTACGGTAAACATTTCCCAAAGCTTATTGTGCAAAATTGCTGATTTCCAGTGTTTCAACACCGTTTTCTGTTGTAACACATTCCTGTTTTTCTGTGAATTTCCGCACAGACAGCAGAGCGAGGCCGGTGGGCAACACCCAGACAGCACCCGCCCACATTCCCCAGGGCGACTGTTCACAGGCGTACAGAGGGTCTCCGCGCAGCACTTAGAGCACCCGGGCCCGCGGGGGCGGGGCGGCCCCGCCAATTCAACATTTTTAAAAGACTGAAATCGTACACAGCATGTTGAGCACAACGGAACTAAATCAAAATCAACAACAGAAGAAAATTTGGGAAATTCACAAAGTGTGGAAATTAAACAATAGTCTCCTGAAGAGTCAACTAGTCAAAGAAAAATCACAAGAGAAAATTTTAAATATTTTGAGATAAATGAAAACAAAAAGACACAATTTATGAGGTGTAGCACAAGCACTGTTAGCAGGGAAATTTAGAGTTGTAAGTGACTATATTAACAAAAAATAAAAATTTCAAATAAATAATTTAACCTTCCACTCTAAGAAACTAGAAGAGCAAACTAAATCCAAAACAAGCAGAAAGAAATCATAAAGATAAAACAGAAATGAAACAGAGAGGAGAAACAGACAAAATCAAGAATCAAAAGTTGGTTCCTTGAGAAGATTAACAAAACTGACAACCATTAGGGAGACTGACCAAGAAAAAAAAAAAAAAAGCTCAAATTATTTGCAATTGTCAAAGAAACTATTTTTAATGTTTATTAGAACTTACAAACATTCAGCAAAGTTATTGGACAAGACAACATGGGAACCACTGGCATTTTTATACACCAGCCCAAGAGTCCCACTGCAATAGAGCCCATTCACAACAGCAAACAAATGCTTAACGTTTCTAAAATTCAAAAACAATAAAAGGCATGCAAAGTTTAAATTGCAAAATGTATCACGTACATAAAGCTTATATAACAAATTAGAACAATTAAAATGAAATTTTAAAAAATAGTCATATTTACCACCAAGCTTCAGAAATAATAACATTTGTACCTGTGAGATGAGCTCAAACCTGGGACCCTTTGCTGCAGTGGTTGCACCTGGACAAGGGCCTCCTAGAGCAATAAAATATAAAGAAACCATAAGGAACTAAAGATAACTGCGAGCTGCAGAGTTGAGGCAAATTATGAACAGGATATAAAAAGACCAAAAACCCAAACAGCACCACCAAGCAGATGGGCAGATCAACTAAGCCATCCCTCCATCCACCCGGCCCTCACCTGACGCTCACTCCCATATAGGAAACTGGCTCATCACTCCTTCAGAGAGCAGAGCAAGGGAACCTGTTACTTGTTTTCACTCCTACAGCAACAGGAGTCCCAATAAAGCCTCGCCTGAATGTGCCTCGCCTGTTCAATGTCCGTGGATTAAAGAGGCTAAGAACCCTGGTTGGTAACACCTGTGAATCTCCCTACTGATCCCTCCCCACTGCCTCAACTTGCTCACTGCCCCAGGTAAACTCCATTTTGACTTTGTTTCTCATTCGTTTTTAGTCACAGTTTCACTAGCTACATCTATAAACAATTAGGGGGAAAAAAACTATAAAGCTTATATAAAGAAAACTGACACGTATATCACAGTAATACAGGAGAAAGATTCATTTTTAAAATTCCAGTTCTTACCTAAATTAATCTAAGAATTCACGAATTCCTAAGCAAAATCCCAGTAGGCTTTTAGAGAAATTCTCAACCTGACTTAAAACTTCACATTGTAAAGTCCAAAGAGGACTGAGACAATCTCAAAGAACTAGGAAGGAGATTCAAGCTCATTCACTGTCAATAAATCACATATTAAAGTGTTTGATATAAATATAGTAAGACAACACACACTAGTGCAGATAAGCAAATAAATTAATAGGAAAGAACAGAGGTGGGACTTAGCTCGTGATCCAGTGGTTAAGAATCGTCACTTCCCACTGCAGGGTCCATGGATTCCATCCCTAGTCAGGAAACCAGGATCCAGCGGGAAGGGAGGGAGAGAGGGAAGGGGGACAGTCCAGATACAGACCCAAGCACAGAGGTGGCATTACAAGAGGATCTGGAAGGCAGTTCCCCTACAAGTTAGGAGCAGTCTGGGATGAGTTTGGGGAGTTGCAACTGTAGGGTAGGCAGAGAAGCCTGCCAGAGACTTAGATTTAAGACAAGGGCAGAGGGGTAGATGGTGTGGAGAAAGAAACGTGAAGGACGGAGGTTGGGAGAAAGAAAATGAAAGAGCGGGAGAAAGAGAAAGGTAAAGTGGATGCGGGGAACGGAAAGAGAAGACAGCAGGGGGGAAGACTAAGGAGAAGGAACAGAGAGGGAAAAGGGAAGGTGAAAGAAAAGCTGGAAAGAGAAAAGCAGATGGGAAACACAAAGAGGCGCAAACGCACATGGGGTAGCGGCAGACACGGGAGGGCCATTTCAGGTTTCCAGCACCGAGAGGTGCAGTTTTCCTAGACAAAATAGGGTCTGAGACACTGATGCTGTGAGTGTGTCTTACCAAGAATTACTTGACTAAGATTCAAAGTGTGAAGCAGCCGTTCTCATTCGTTAGGTACTAAGAGCAACTTCAGTTCAGTCGATCAGTCGTATCCGACTCCGGGACCCCATGAATCGCAGCACACCAGGCCTCCCTCAGTTCAGTTCAGTCGCTCAGTCGTGTCCCACTCTTTGCGACCCCGTGAATCGCAGCACGCCAGGCCAAGATCATGGCATCTGGTCCCATCACTTCATGGGAAATAGATGGGGAAACAGTGGAAACAGTGTCAGGCCTCCCTGTCCATCACCAACGCCCAGAGTTCACTCAAACTCACGTCCATCGAGTCGGTGATGCCATCCAGCCATCTCATCCTCTGTCTTCCCCTTCTCCTCCTGCCCCCAATCCCTCCCAGCATCAGGGTCTTTTCCAATGAGTCAACTCTTCGCATGAGGTGGCCAAAGTACTGGAGTTTCAGCTTTAGCATCATTCCTTCCAAAGAAATCCCAGGGCTGATCTCCTTTAGAATGGACTGGTTGGATCTCCTTGCAGTCCAAGGGATTCTTCAGCCAGACGGAAACAGCATAACTAACATTCTCTCAGGTACGGTCTCCACAGCTGTGAATTCAAAGTGCGGGGCGTACGCAACTCACGCTCACGCATGCGCAGAGTGATACATATGCGCGTGCGCACGCACTCACGTGGTCATACACAGTATCGTGGTGTCTCATTGTTCCGCTGTTTCTGAGAAGCGTGCAGTTGACCCTGTGGGTTCGAGATGCCCAAGTTGTCCACAGGCAGCAGTGTCCCGCCGACCCCGGCGTGGTGAAAACTGACCGCAATGTCCTGCAGGTGGAGATAGGCTTCGAGAGGTGGCCAGCAAGGCCCGCGGAGCCCCAGAGGGACGCTGAATGACGGACAAGGTTGGAGGCGGCTTCTGACCGCAGGAGGACGCGGGTCTCTGGGAACTGCCCTGGCAGGAGAATGGCCCCCGGCCCAGCTGCCTTCCCACGACGCCAGCGCAAGCCCGAGGGCTTCGGGCCTGACTCGGAGCAAGTGCAGCCTCTGTTTGGGGAAGGGATGCCCAGCGACCCGGGCAGCCAGTTAAGAGAGTATGGCAAACCCAGCTGGGTGTTTATGGATGTGTGTACAGCAAAGGAAACAGCCCATGATAGCCTCTGGCAAACGCGTAATCCCAACGTCTTATCTGGATGCCTATACATTTATGTAAGATTTCTTTGCATCTGTGGCTGTCAGTTGCCTGGCTGCAGAACTCGACTATGATAGGCCGAAAGACATGCGATATCCTGTACATCAAAAGAGGAGAAGGCTGCCTTCAGAGAAACCTGCCCTTCTTTTTTGGATTCATTTAAGAGAGTCTTTTGCCAGTCCTACAACTGAAACATTTTTATTCCAGCGTGTGGTGTGGAGTGCTGTGGACTGTAAATAGGGGGAAAGAAAGCACTTCTTTCACAGTTGGGAGAAAATGGAAGAGTATGATCAGGAAACAGAAAATAGGTACTATTCATGTTGGATCTTCTGAAGCCAGTTTTTAGAAAAATCTTGATTGATGCAGACTCTTTTGTCTTCATTGTGGAAAGTATCTTTTTTATCTTTGCCTCAGTACAAAAATTGGTTTTACAAGAATAAAGCTTGACTCAGCAACTTGTAAATAGCAAAGTCCATGGATATTAACCAAGTTGAGAAAAGAAAGAACCATAAGATCCAAGTTTCTAAATTTTAACACCTGGAAAATTGGTGTCCCGAGTCTTCACTGGGGCTCCTGGGCTCACTGCCCACATCATTTTTATTAGATCTGTTCCTCTGCTGAATTAACAGAATTTCCTAACCTTGCATGATTCAAGAAGTGAGCCATACTGATACTATTCATGAATAGTCTATTTAGGATTTTTCCATCAGTATTCATAAGTGAGATTGCTATATGCGCTGTTGTGTAGTCTTTCTTGGCTTTTCAAATAGGTATACTCACTTTATACAAAGAATTTAAAAGCTCCATTAATTTGTGTGTGTGTATGCTATGAGATACTTTAAAATGCATTGGGAGGTAAATGATGTTATTGGTTCCAACAGAAGCAGAGATCTCCCACCCATTGACCCCAGGCTTTGCCATTGGACTTAACCTGGTCAGTGAAATGTGAGCCGTAGTGATGAGTGTCACTTCTGGATAAAAATTTGGAGAGCGTGTGTAGTTCCATCATTTCTATGTTCCGTCTTGCCACGGGAATGGCATGTCCCAAGAAGGCAAGGCTTCTTCGGGCTTGAATTGAGGAAGATACATGGAACAGAATCACTGCTGACCCAGAGCAGATTGTAAGTAAAACATAAATTCTGGGGACATCTGGTACAAGAAGATTCCACATGCCCTGGGGCAGTTAAGACCACAGGTCACAACTAGTGAGCCCGAGGGCATAGAGCTAGTGCTCTGCAACGGGAGAAGCCACTGCAATGAGACGCCTGGGCACCACCATGGAGAGTAGTCCCTGCTCACCACAACTAGAGAAAGCCCACGCATGGCAGTGAAGACCCAGTGCAGCCAAAAAACAAAAGTTTTAAAAATAATCATAATGAACTCTATTGTCATAAACCATTGAGATTTGGGTGATTTTTATTACCAAAGCAAATTACCACTTATTCCTGGTTCACAGGAGGAAGTGTGGGCTGGAGCCCTTAGGCCAGCCAGCCTCACTCCCAGGAGCAGTAGCCTGCTGTCATTTGGAGCCACATAAAACTTTCTTACACTAAGGATGGAAAAAAATGGAGTACTTGTGGGAATTCCCTGGTGGTCCAGTGGCTAAGACTCCACACTCCCAGTGCAGGGAGCCTGAGTTTCATCCCCGGTCAGGGAGCTAGATCCCACATGCCTCAACTAAGCATTTGCATGCTGCACCTAAAGATCCTGCATGCCGCAATGAAGACATGGCACAGCCAAATAAACACTTCCTAGTGGAATGTCTGTGTCATGATCCAGCGTTGCAGCATGGTTCCTGAGAAAGCCTTCAGTCATGGGGAGACGAGGCTCTGGGATGGGGTTGGTGTGGAGGGGTGGCTTGAAGAATCCCCATCAGATGCCCCCTTAAAAAGGCTTCTCCTCAGCGCTCCAAGACAGAAGGGATCTTACTCAGACGATGCCTGCCAGCCTGGTGAGACAGGAGCTAGGGCTAGAACCCTCTCCCTACCCCTCCCCTTTCTCTGAGGACCTTTAACCACAGCTCCAAGAAGAAGAGAGAAGGTGAGTGTGTGTCCCATTGTGTGCCTGTTATTAATATATTGCCTTGTGACTGAGCTGCGTATGAGCTGACGGTTGTTCCCTCTGCCTCAATCAGAGGGAGGTGGGTTGGTGTGAATGTGCCTGTAGCCTCTCATCCCTTCCACCTCAGCCTGGGCCACACCAGATGCCCTTCACCGTCTGTTCCCTGTGGGAACATTCCAGCCTTGAGGTGAAAAGTGAACAGCCTCGTTCCCAGCACCAACATCTACTGCACGCACACAGCTGAGGGGGACTGAATGTGGACAGCTGGCACCCAATTGATGGGCCAGATTAATAAATACCCAACATTTTCATTGAGCTTAATAAGTTCTGTGCTGTGTTACAAGGACATGACATGAGTTAACTTATTTCTCACAACACCCCTATGACGTAGGTACTGTGAATATTATGTCAATTTCATACCTGAAGCACCTGAGTCACAGAGCTATTAAGTCAGCTGCAGGCTGTTACACAAATGAGCCACACCAATTCCCCAGCACAGTCACAGTGTGAAGGAAGAGCTGCACCCCAGCAGAAAGCCTGCACTTTCCAATTAGGAGAGAGGCATGGGTGAGAGAAAAGATATTCAGGACTGCTTAAGAGGTACATTCAGATTTTTTCCACTTTCTCCACATCCTGGTGAATTCCTACTCTCTAGATGCTTCATCATCACTTTTTATCCCCCACCTTGAGCTGAGTTTCATGAGTCCTCAAATAGGAAGGGGCAGGGGAGAGTCCACAGCGTGACCTTGAGTGATGGGCAGTCATTTGAGCAGGTCTTCCTGAGCTTGGAGTCATCACATAGCCTAGGAGGTGTGGGATAGGGAGGCTGTGAGAACTGGGTGAGCTGTATCTGTCCCCAGGGCTGCTGTAGCTATCACAGACTGGGCAGCTTATAAGAAATTTATTTTCTCATGGCTCTGGAGGCTGAAGGCCAAGATTAAGGGTGGTTCAGTGGTAAAGAACCTGCCTGCCAATGCAAGAGACATGGGTTCAATCCCTGGGTCAGGAAGATCCCCGGAGAAAGAAATGGCCACCCACTCCAGCATTCTTGTCTGGGAAATCCCATGGACAGTGAAGCCTGACAGGCTACAGTTCACAGGGTTGTAAGAGTCAGCCATGACTGAGCGACTAACCATCAACATAAGTACATAGTACATCTCTGGGACAGAGAAGGGTCTAAGTAACACGCAGACACACATACACACACACACACACACACACACATACCCTTTATTATTACATGTAGCAACAAGTCATCCATAAGGAGGTGGGATGGCAGCAAAAGCGTTCAAGAGAGCCTCAGGACTCCTTGGTGGTCCAGTGGTTAAGACTCTGCACTTCTAATCCAGAGAACACAGGTTTGATCCCTGGTCAGGGAACTAACATCCCACATGGCCCAAAAAGAGAAAGAGGAAAAAAAAAGAGACTCAGTCTCTGCTGTGAGAGCTGTCTCCATGGCTTTGCACCGAGACTCCCAGGAAAAATCCGTACTTTCTGTGGAAGAAGTGCTCAATGGTTTGCTCTGTGCAGGATGCTCCAGCACTGCAGCTGGACATAGGAATGTTTTAGAAGGAAAACCATCCTCAGAGGTGAGACTTCCAGGGTTCAGCCTCGGTGATTCCTAATGCAGTTACAGTAGTGAATCCTGTCTCCCAGCATTGGTTGTATTCACTAATGTTTATAAAGAAAAGCATTTGTGGGACCTCTCCGGTGGTCCAGTTGTTAGGACTCGGGACTTTAACGCCGTGGGCCCGGGTTCAGTCCCTGATCGGGGAACTAGGATTCCACACTCTGCACAGCACGGCCAAAAAAAAAAGAAAAGCGTTTTTGAAACCGTAATATGTCTGGAAAAAAGTGAGAACAGAGTCTCTCCTGGCTGTGGAGAACCATCACTCTCCTGCAGGATTATGGCTTTCTAGACAGTGGAATTGATAGGGACAGAGTAAAGGGACAAAGTCGATAATTAATAGTTAATTCCACTAAAAGATTAGAAAAAATCTGGGAGACCCCTGTAAGTTAGTGGTTACTCAAGAAAGCAGGTCTGGGGCTTCACTGGTGGCTCAGTGGTAAAGAATCTGCCTGCCAATGCAGGAGACACATGTGCTGCACTGACTGAGCCTGCCTGTGCTCGAGAGGCAGGGAGCTGCAACTACTGGACACAACTAGTAAAGCCCATTTGCCTGGAGCCCATACTCTGCAGCTAGAGAAGCCACAGCAGTGAGAAGCCCACGTACTACAGTGAAGAGTAGCCCTCACTCGCCACAACTAGAGAAAAAGCCCAGGCAGCAATGGAAGCCCAGTTCAGCCCAAACTAAATCACTGAAAGAGAAGACACTTTCTTTAAGAGGGAAGGAAAGCAGCTTTGCTTAACCACAAAACCAGGCAGGCTTGCTTAGCAACAGAAGCCCAAGACACGCCCCCAAACAAGAAAACACTAGTGCCAGGAGCCCCACAGCCTGTCCAGTGAGCTCAGTGAGTTAAATGATCCCTAGGACGCGCTCTCTGCACACATAAAACACAAAAATGTATGGACCTGGTTTGACCAGGTAGGGACAAGAAAACTCCCCTGCTCAACCTGGAGGAGGAGCTGATGATAGAAGCATGACATCTACTCAAGAATGACACAGAAGTTGTTCTCCCCCTCCTTTGATTATAAAACTGTGGGCTTCCCTGGTGGCTCAGGTGGTAAAGAATCTGCCTGTTGTGCAGGAGACCTGCGTTCATTCCCTGGGTGGGGAAGATCCCCTGGAAGAGGGCATGGCAACCCACCCCCAGTATTCTTGCCTGGAGAATGCCATGGGCAGAGGAGCCCGGTGGGCTGCACTCCCAGATCCCAAACAACAGGATACAACTGAATGACCAAAACACACATGAGACAGTAGGCCAGTAAGTCCTCAGGAGGGTGGCATTTCTCACCCACGCACTTGTAAACCTCACAAAGGTCCTAGTCTAATAAATCACTTCTTACCTGTCACTTTGCCTTTGGCTGAATTCTTTCCGGCACTGAGACATAAAGGACTGGCACCGTACAGAGCTCTTCGGAGCCCCTATCAGTTCAGTTCAGTTCAGTCACTCAGTCGTGTCCGACTCCGCGACCCCATGAGTCGCAGCATGCCAGCCCCCTATAACAACAACCAAATGGTTTCAGAGTCATGTCGAGCACAACTGAAATTCTACTTTGTAAGCTTTGTGGTCTTACAGGCTAGACATGCAAGGAAAATGCCAACTTTCTTTAATATACCTGGTGAAGGAAAAACCAGGTTAAAACAACAACAACAATGTATTTAGTAACAATTTGCCAGGAAACACGATGTCCCTTACACTGTAAAAGTTGCATCAAGAGAGAATGGTTCTGGGCATATTGGAGGCCTTGGTTTTATGAAAGAATATGTCCCAAGAATGTTAGTTCCTTCATCCAATAATTATATACTGAATACATACTTTGTGTCAGAAACTGTTAAAGGTACCTGAATAAACAAGGGCTGGGGAGTGTAGGTGTGACATAGTTCATAGTATATCAGTTGGCCAAGATTGTGGCTGGATTAGGAACAATCAGAAATGAAGGCAACAGGGGACTTCCCTGGTGGTCCAGTAGATGAGACTCCGAGCCCTCAGTGCAGTGCTGTATCCCACATGCCACAACTAAAAAGAACCCACAGGTTGAAATTAAGATATGGCACAGCCAAATAAATAAACACTAAATAAAGAAATGAAGGCAACATAACTGAATTAACAAATGAATAGATATCTCATTAGCTTTCAAACAAAAATTTCAGAGTGACTGTAAGAGTTTGGTTAGCACCATGGTTCTAACCTTGGCTATGCATTAACATTTCCCAAAGAGCTCTTAAAAACCCCAGTCCCGGGCTGCTTCTGACAATAATCAAGTCAGAATCTCGAGAAGAGGGATATGGGCACCAGCAAAGCTCCTGGTGACCCCAGTGTGCAGACAAGACTGAGAGCCAGTGGGTTAGAAGAAGAATTTGTCACAGGATTGACGTTATTACGCGAGCGTAGTCATAGCCTCCGCAAAAGGTGCTGGGAAAGTCTGGGAAAATGCTCATCAGGGTGAGTGTAGCCTGGGGTTCCCTGGTGGCTCGGTCGGTGAAGAATCTGCCTGCAGTGTGGGAAAGCCGGGTTCAACCACTGGGCTGGAGAAGATCCCCTGGAGAAAGGAATGGCAACCCATTCCAGTATTTCTTGCCTGGAGAATTCCATGGACAGAGGAGCCTAGCGGGTTATAATCTGTGGGTTGCGAAGAGGGTAGCCTAATCTGAACCGGCCCAGTAGAATGAATAAGACCACCTTGCACTTCATTTTCCTCAGTGAAACATAAAGGGGAAAAAAAGGTTAAGAATGTTTCGCCTAATTTTTTTGCCTATTTGAAGACAGTGAGCCAGTAGATTCTGAATGGTAAGATCAGTTCCAGTTCAGGGGAGACTTTCAAAAATAGTGCATCTCAAAACACATCCAAAATTTCAGAAAAGACTTCCACTTGACGAGTTAATGAGAGAGGAAGCACTTGATCAACCACTCTGACATAATCCCCAAACAAAACTCATAATGAAGACATGAAGAGTGGTTGACAGCTTGCCTAGACTTTTCTCACAGGGTCAACAATTTCAGAAGTGAAGTGAAGTCACTCAGTCGAGACCCCATGGACTATAGCCTACTAGGCTCCTCCCTCCATGAGACCAGGCTCCTCCCTCCATGAGATTCTCTACTGGAGTGGGTTGCCATTTACCTTCTCCAGGGGATCTTCCCGACCCAGGGATTGAACCTGGGTCTCCAGCATTCCAGGTAGATGCTTTAACCTCTGAGCCACCAGGGAAGGCCGTCAATGTCAGAAGTCCTCAGCAAATCTGAGAAGGCCCTCTGACTCCTTTCAGCCCCGTTTCTATCAAGAATTTGACTTGGCTGCCCTCTAGAGGGCGGAAGACTGCCCCAAGGGCGACCAGTCCTGGGAAATAATGGCTGAGCTCCACCACCTAGCGGTCCTAACTGGAGTGTGGCTTCTGGACAGCCATTTCTAGGATCCTCTGAGTCCTGCACTCTATTCGGAGGTTTCTGTTATTTATTTTGCATTTATTTCGCCCGTGCGGGGTCTTCACTGCGGCATGGGCTTTTCTCTACTCGCGGTGTACGGGTGTGCCGTTGTGGTGGCCTCTTACTGTGGAGCCGCGCTCTAGGGCGCTCAGGCTTCAGTAGTTGCAGCACATGGGTTCAGCAGGTGTGGTTCCCGGGCTTAGCAGCTCCTCGGCCTGTGGAATCTTCCCAGACCAGGGACTGAACCCGTGTCTCCTGCATTGGCAGGCGGATTCTTTACCACTGAGCCACCAGGGAAACCCTTTATTTTGTTTCATTTCGTGTTGCACCACATGGCTTGGGGAATCATCGTTCCCTGACCAGGGACTGAACCCAGGTGCTTGATTGGCAGTCAAAGCACAGAATCTTAACCACTGGACCATCAGGGAATTCCCCCTATTTAGTGGTTTATGTGCAAACGTATCTTTCCAAGGTTTATTCACAAGTAGTGACTTGGGAGAAACGATACCAAAAAAATCAAACTCGGACAGCAGAAGAATGTTACCAAAAATATGAGCTGCCTTTGTGGCTCTCCAGTGATTTCCCTGGTGGCTCAGTAAAGAGTCCGCCTGCAATATGGGAGACCTGGGTTCGATCCCTGGGTCAGGAAGATCCCCTGGAGAAGGAAATGGCAACCCACTCCAATAGTCTTACCTGGAGAAGTCCATGGACAGAGGAGCCTGGTGGGCTACAAGTTCATGGGGTCGCAAAGAGTCGGACACAAATGAGTAACTAACTTTGACTCTCACCTTTGTGGGCTAGACATTAAAACAAAATGGCCATCTTTTTTTTTTTTAATGTCTTTTTATTGAAGTACATTTGATGACCACCTTTTTAAAATGTACGTTTTGTACTTGCCTGGTGGGCCAGTGGTTAAGAATCTATCTGCTGTGTAGGGGACACCGGTTCAATCCCTGGCCCCAGGGGATCCCACATGCCTCAGGGCAACTAAGCCCGAGGGCCACAACTGCTGAGCCCTCAAGCCTAGAGCCCGCACTCAGCAGGGGAAGTCATCGGAACGAGAAGCCTGCGCGCCGTAACAAAGAGTAGCCCCGAGCAGTCTCATCTGCCACAACTAGAGAAAGTCCACCAGCAGCCAAAAATAAATAAAATACATTCATTTTGAAGAAGAGTCAGGTCATCAATCTAATAAATGACTATTGATTGGTCAGAAGCTCCGTGTGACCTCAATAATTTGCTTAGAATTGGGGTGAAGAAAGACGTTGTCATGCTATGCTGGAAAATTTTTTCTTTGGAAAGAAAGAACTTATTATTTCAGTCGGTAAATGAGGATTAAGCATTTCCTCTCTATCAGACACCATTATCAGTGCTCAAGTAGGAGTGCAGCAGAGAAACTACTCAGCAAGTTAGTAAACTGGCCTCTATTGTGGGTGGGTTGGGAACAAAGAGGAATGAAGATAATATAACTGAATGAACATCATGGGAATCTTGACTATGTCACTGTTCATCTGGTTAGCTATCAGACAGTGTGACTGAACCTATCACAAGGATTTGGTTAGAAAATAACTTGTGGGCTTCCCTGGTGACTCAGTGGTAAAGACTCCACCTGCCAGTGCAGGAGACACGGGTTCGATCCCTGGTCCCAGAAGATCGCATCCCCCATGAAGCAAAGGAGCCCATGTGCCACAACTATTGAGCCTGTGCCCTAGAGCTCGGGAGCCGCAACTACAGAAGGCTGAGCCTAGAACCCGTGCTCCCCAAAAGAAGCCGCCACACCGTGAGGAGCTTAGTCACCACAACGAGAGAAAAGCCCATGCGTCAGTGAAGACCCAGCCCAGCCAGACAAGATAATAAACAAACACCGTTTTTAAAAAGAGAGAGAGAAGGAAGCAATGTGACCATGGCAGAGAGATGGAAGGGATAGAGCCGCAAGGCAAGGAAGGTCAACAAGCACCAGAAACTGGAAGGGCTAAGAGAATGCCTTCCCCCATGAGATCTGCAGAGCAAGAGCAGCGCTGCTAAACAGCTTGATTTCAGACTCCTGGCCTCCAGAACTGTGAGAGGATACGCTGCTGTTGGGTTAAACCATCCAGTTTGTGCTCATCTGTTATGGCAGCCTAGGGATATTAATACAATTACCAACCCTGGCTCACATCAGCTAGGCGAGGTGACTGCCCTGGCTCTCCATGGTTAGGACTCTGAGCTTTTATTGCCAGGCACTCGGGTTTGGGGAACTAAGTTCCTACGAGCCACAGCTCAGCCAAAAGAAAAAAAAAAAAAATCAACCCCGTGGTATCAGAGAGGAAGCTCTGTGAGGGTTCCTGGCCGCTGCACTGTTAATACTAAATGTTCTGACTTAGTCACTGAGCCCTCTACGTGTAAAGCTAGTAAGTCTCATGTTCAAGTACTGGATAAGGGCCTCGCTGGTATCTCGGTGGTAAAGAACATGGGTTCAGCAGTTGTGTCTCCAGTGCAGGAGACACAGGTTTGATCCCTGGTCAGGAAAGATCTCACATGCTGTGGAGCGAAACTAAGCGGGAGCACCGCAACTACTGAGCCTGTGCTCTGAGGCCTGGGAGCCGCAACTACGGAAGCCCTCGAGCCTGGAGCCCGTGCTCGGCAACCAGAGAAGCCATGGCAACGAGAAGCCATGGCAACGAGAAGCCCCAGCGCCACAACTAGAGAAAAGGCCGCACAGCAGCGGAGACCCAGCACAGCCAAAAATAAACAAACATAACATAGTTTTTATAAAAAAAAGACTGGGTAAGACTGAAGTTCTTTATAAATGATGGGCCTTTACTGTGTCTGTGTTCTTTCTCTGATAACAACAGCAGATAGAGAAACAAGACAAGGAAATGAAACAGAAATATCTGCATTTAGAAGAAAACCACAGTAGGCTATGGAAGATGTTTGTCACTGTGGTTTTGTATCAGTATTTCCCGTATAATGTCACTATTTTGAAGGGAAAAGAAAGTAATTTTGATGTAATTTAAAAAAGAATTCATTGTTGGGCTCAAGGGCTTCCCAGGCAGCACTAGGGGTAAAGAACCCAGCTGTCAGTGCAGGAGACATAAGAGACATGGGTTTGATCCCTGGCTTGGGAAGATCCCCTGGAGGAGGGCATGGCAACCCACTCCAGTGCTCCTGCCTCAAGAATCCCGTGGACAGAGGAACCTCGGGAGCGGGGTGGGCTACAGTTCATAGGGTCGCGCAGAGTCGGACACAACTGAAGCAACTTAGCACGCACGCACATGGCAGATCAATATCCTAATCCCATTGTTGGCAACAGCAAGTCACAAATAAGAAAAGATGAAACTCAAAACAAGTTGAGTCTCTCTAGGTCCTGAGAACAGCTGTCATCGTTACTGGGCTGTCACACGTCCTGCAGAAATATCATGTCCTAGGCAGTAGATGAATGGTATGGGTTATTTTCTTTGGTAGCTTCAGAGCTTTTATAAGATACAGATGAAAGGAAACGAAAAATGATACAGATAAAAGTCAAGCAAGATAGTCATTTTCTTTGCACACCCATTGGATAAGGTATTTTGAATCTATTGAGTGAATTTTTGTGAGTTCCATATCATTCATTTAGTTTTGGGGATTTCAGTTCAGTTCAGTTCAGTTCAGTCACTCAGTCGTGTCCAACTCTGCAACCCCATGAACCGCAGCATGCCAGGCCTCCCTGTCCATCACCAACTCCCGGAGTCCACCCAAACCCATGTCCATCGACTCAGTGATGCCATCCAACCATCTCATCCTCCGTTGTCCCCTTCTCCTCCTGCCCTCAATCTTTCCCAGCATCAGGGTCTTTTCCAATGAGTCAGCTCGTCACATCAGATGGCCAAAGTATTGGAGTTTCAGCTTCAATATCAGTCCTTCCAATGAACACCCAGGAGTGATCTCCTTTAGGATGGACTGGTTGGGTCTCCTTGCAGTCCAAGGGACTCTCAAGAGTTTTCTCCAACACCACAATTCAAAAGCATCAATTTTTCAGCACTCAGCTTTCTTCACAGTCCAACTCTCACATCCCTATGTGACCACTGGAAAAACCATAACTTTGACTAGACGGACCTTTGTTGGCAAAGTAATGTCTCTGCTTTTTAATATGATATCTAGGTTGGTCAGAACTTTCCTTCCAAGGAGTAAGCATCATTTAATTTCATGGCTTCAATCACCATCCTTAGCGATTTTGGAGCCCCCAAAAAAAAGTCTGACACTGTTTCCACTGTTTCCCCATCTATTTCCCATGAAGTGATGGGACCAGATACCATGATCTTAGTTTTCTGAATGTTGAACCAAGCCAACTTTTTCACTCTCTTCTTTCACTTTCATCAAGAGGCTCGTTAGTTCTTCTTCACTTTCTGCCATAAGGGTGGTATCATCTGCATGTCTGAGGTTATTGATATTTCTCCAGGCAATCTTGATTCCAGCTTGTGCTTCCTCCAGCCCAGCGTTTCATATGATGTACTCTGCATAGAAGTTAAATAAGCAGAGTGACAATATACAGCCTTGACGTACTCCTTTTCCTATTTTGGAACCAGTCTGTTGTTCCATGTCCAGTTCTAACTGTTGCTTCCTGACTTGCATAGAGGTTTCTCAAGAGGCAGGTCAGGTGGTCTGGTATGCCCATCTCTTTCAGAATTAGGCTTCAAAGGAGCTTCAGGATTATTGAACACCTTGGTATGTAAAAGTCAGTGGTGGGGAAGAGGGAGCTTAACTTCACTCTGATTCAACATAAATTTTTTGAGTGTCCACTACATAAAAAACACTGTGTGGGATGCTAAAATAGACAGAAGATGAAAATAGACCCCAATTTTATGCCATCACAAGAATTAACTTGCAATGGGCACTTCCCTGGTGGGCCAATGGCTAAGACTGTGAGCTCCCAGTGCAGGGGGCCCGGGTTGGATCCCTGGTCAGGGAGCCAGATCCCACGTGCCACAACTAAGGGTTCACATGCTGCAGTGAAATATCCCATGTGCCACAACTAAAAAAGCCTGCATCCCACTACTAAAGAGGCCACACGCCCCCACAAAGATTCTGCACAACACAAGGAAGACCCAGCACAGCCAAATAAATAAATAATTTTTAAATTAACTTGTGATGGATTAAAGACTTAAACATGAAACCACAGAAGTCCTAGAAGGAAGCATAGGGAAAGAGCACATTGACATTGATCTTGGCAATAATTTGTTTGGATATGATACCAAAAGCAAAGAAATATGAGTAAGTGGGATTACATAAAGCTAGAAAGCTTCTGTACAGACTCACAGATATAGAGAACAAGTAAGTGATTACCAATGCAGGCGTGGAGGAAGAGTGGGAGATACAAACCATTAGGAATAAGATAAGTTCAAAATGTACTATACAACATGGGGGATATAGTCAATATTTTGTAATAATTGTAAATGAGAAGTAAGCTTGAAAACTGTATAAAAATTAAAATTTTAAATAAATAAGCAGCTCCCACAGAGCAAAAGTAACACTCAACAAAATGAAAAGGCAATCCATGGAATGGAAGAAAATATTTGCAAGCCATCTATCTGATAAGGGGTTAATGTCCAAAATATATAAAGGACTCATACAACTCAGTTGCAAAAAAAGACAACAAATCTAATTTTTAAATGAGCAGAGCACTTGGATGAACATTTTTCTAAAGGAGAAATACAAATGGCCAAGAAGTACACGAAAAGATGCTCAGCATCATTTATCACTGGGAAATGCAAGTCAAAATCACAGTAAGGTATCTCCTCACACTTGTTAGAATGGCTATAATCAAGAAAACAAGAAATAACAGTGTTGGCAAGGATGTGGAGAAAAGGGAACCCTTTTTCACTATTGGTGAGAATGTAAATTGGTATAGCCACAATGGCAAGCAGTATGAAAGGTTCTTAAAAAAATAAAATAAAAATAGTACTACCCTATGATCCAGCAATCCCATGTCTGTGTATACATCCAACAGAAATGAAATCAAGATCTCAAAGAGGTGTCTGTACCCCGGTGCCCATTGCAGCATTATTGACAATAGCCGAGATATTTTAAAAAATAAAATAAAAATAGTACTACCCTATGATCCAGCAATCCCTTATCTGTGTATACATCCAACAGAAATGAAATCAAGATCTCAAAGAGGTGTCTGTACCCCAGTGCTTATTGCAGCATTATTGACAACAGCCAAGATATGGAAAAAACCTACATTTCTATCTATGGGTAAGATAGATAGAGAGACAGATACTATATATATATATATATTCTATATAAATGTTGTATATATATACATAGAGAGAGAGATAGAGAGAAAGGGAGAGGAAAACAGGAGGATGGGAAAGACTAGAGATCTCTTCAAGAGAATTGGCACAATCAAGGGAACATTTCATGCAAGAATGGGCACGATAAAGGACAGAAACGGCAAGGACCTAACAGATGCACAAGACTAAAAAGAGGTGGCAAGAATACACCGGAAGAACTATAACGAAAAACTGTCTTAATGACCCAGATAACCACGATGGTGTGGTCACTCACCTGGAGTTTGACATTCTGGAATCTGAAGTCAGGTGGGCCTTAGGAAGCCTTACTAAAAACAAGGCTAGTGGAGGTAATGGAATTCCAGCTGAGCTATTTAAAATCCTAAAAGATGATGCCGATAAAGTACTGCACTCAATATGTCAGCAGAGTTGGAAAACTCAGCAATGACCACAGGACTGGAAAAGGTCAGTTTTCATTCCAGTCCCAAAGAAGGGCAATGCCAAAGAGTGTTCAAACTACCGTACAACTGCTCTCACTGCACATGCTAGTAAGGTTGTGCTCAAAATCCTTCAAACTAGGCTTCAGGAGTATGTGAACCGAGAACTTCCAGATGTACAAGCTAGGTTTAGAAAAGACGGAGGAACCAGAGATCAAATTGCCAACATTCGTTGGATCATAGAGAAAACAAGGGAATTCCAGAAAAACATCTACTTCTGTTTCATTGACTATGCTAAATCCTTTGACTGTGGATTACAACAAACTGGAAAATTCTTACAGAGATAGGAATACCAAGCCACCTTACCTGTCTCCTGAGAAACCTGTATGCCAGTCAAGAAGCAAGAGTTAGAACCTTACGTGGAACACCTTCAATTCAGTTCAGTTCAGTTCAGTTCAGTTGCTCAGTCGTGTCCGACTCTTTGCGACCCCATGAATCGCAGCACGCTAGGCCTCCCTGTCCATCACCATCTCCAGGAGTTCACTCAGACTCACGTCCATCGAGTCGGTGATGCCATCCAGCCATCTCATCCTCTGTCATCCCCTTTTCCTCCTGCCCCCAATCCCTCCCAGCATCAGAGTCTTTTCCAATGAGTCAACTCTTCGCATGAGGTGGCCAAAGTACTGGAGTTTCAGCTTTAGCATCATTCCTGCCAAAGAACACCCAGGGCTGATCTCCTTCAGAATGGGCCACCATACTGGTTCAGAACTGGGAAAGGAGTATGACAGCCTGTATACTGTCACCCTGTTTATTTAAATTATATGCAGAGTGCGTGCATGCTAAGTCACTTCAGTCATGTCCAATTCTGTGCGACGCTATGGACTGTAGCCTGCAGGGCTCCTCTGTCCAGAATACTGGAGTGGGTTGCCATGCCCTTTTCCAGGGATCTTCTCAATCTAGGGATCGAATCTGCATCTCTTGCATCTCCTCCATTGGCAGATGGGTTCTTTACCACTAATGCCACCTAGGAACCCCAAGTATGCAGAGTACATCATGCAAAATGCCAGGCTGGAATCAAGATTGTGAGGAGATATATCAACAACCTCAGATATGCAGATGATACCATTCTAATGGCAGAAAATGAAGAGGAACTAAAGAGCCTCTTGAAGAGGGTGAAAGAGGAGAGTGAAAAAGCTGGCTTAAAACTTAACATTCAAAAAACTAAGATCATGGCATCAGGTCCCATCACTTCATGGTAAATAGGGAAAAAGTGGAAGCAGTGACAGATTTTTCTTTTCTTGGATAGTGACTGCAGCCAGGAAATCAAAAGATGTTTGCTCCCCGGAAGGAAAGCTATGACCAACCTAGACAGTGTGTTAAAAAGGAGAGATATCACTTTGCCAGCAAAAGGTCTGTATACTCAAAGCTATGGTCTTTCCAGTAGTCATGTATGGATTTGAGAGTTGGATCATAAAGAAGGCTGAGCACCAAAGAATTGATGCTTTGGAATGGTGGTGCTGGAGAAGACTCTTGAGAGTCCCTTGGATAGCAAGATCAAGCCAGTCAATCCTAAAGGAAATCAACCCTGAATATTCATTGAAAAGACTGATACTGAAGCTGAAGGTCCAATACTTTGGCCACCTGACGCGAGAGCCGACCTATTGGAAAAGACCCTGATGCTGGGAAAGATTGAAGGCAAAAGGAGAAGAGAGTGGCAGAGGATGAGATGATTAGATAGCATCACTGACTCACTGGACATGAATCTGAGCAAACTCCAGGAGATAGTGAAGGAGAGGGAAGCCTGGCGTGCTGCAGTCCATGGGATCGCAAAGAGTCGAGCAAAATTCAACGACTGAACAACAACAAACTGTTTCACTGTTGAGAAAAAAGAAAATCATTCGTGACAACAGGGATGGACCTAGAGGGCGTTATGCTAAGTGAGATAAGTCAGACAGAGAAATGGTATCCCTTATATGTGGAAACTAAAAAATCCATATTCACAGAAGCAGAGAGTAGACATGGTTGTTAGGGACTGGGAGGTGGGGGAAGTGGGGAGAATTGGTCAAGGGTACAAACTTCCAGTTTTAAGATGAATAAATTGGGGAGGGGTGGGGGTGGAAGGGAGACTCACGAGGGAGGAGGTATATGTATACTTATGGCTGATTCATGTTGTTGTAATGGAAGAACCATACATAACATTGTAAAGCAATTATCCTCCAATTAAAAACAAAAAGTTTTTAAAAGGTGGATAAGTTCTGGCAAGCTAATATTCAGCATGGTGATTATAATTAACAGTGTTATATTATATACTTCAAAGTTGTTAAGACAGTAGCACTTAGGTATCTTTACTACCACCGCACACACAAAAAAGCTAGTTATGTGAGCTGATGAAAGTGTTAACTAACCCCATTGTAATTACTAGAAAATATATACATGTATCAGACCATCACATTGCACGACTTAAACTTACTCAATATGTATGTGTGTGCCTGTGTGTTTAGTCACTCAGTCATGTCCGACTCCTTGTGATCCCATGGACTGTAGCCCCCCAGGCTCCTCTGTTCATGGAATTTTCCAGGCAAGAATACTGGAGTCGGTAGCCATTTCCTTCTCCAGGCAATCTTCTCGACCCAGGAATCGAACCCAGGTCTCCTGCATTGCAGATTCCCGGGAGGCCCAAAACTTAAACAATAGTACACGTCAATTCATCTCAGTAAAGCTGGGCGCACCTTGCTCTCTAGACTTCTTCCTATATTAAGATCATTCTTCTACAGGACCATGCCCATAAACTTCCTAGACATCCTTTTGTCTCATTGGGAGGCACTGCCTCATATTTTTGAGCTCTTAATAAAGGGTCATATAGCCACACCTTTAATTTGATCAGTACTCACAGGCTTTTTCACTTTGACCATTTTTGTGACTGGAGAGACTGGATGTGAGAAAAGCTTTTCTTTCCCAGCCTAGCAAGTCATAGGCCTTCTGTAGTTCTTCTAAATTCTGGGAAATCAGTCAATTCCTTCTATATAGGAAGTCAGCCCTTTCTTGCCAACCCTCATGATACTCAACAGTTAGTAACCAGCATTATGTCTGGGTATTGCCCTAGCCAAATGCTTTCCATTTTCTATTTCTGTCTCTGTTTCTGGGTAATCACAGGCAACAAGTGGCCAATTATTTCACTACAATGTAACAAGAGTCATCATTTTTTCTGCTCCACTAACAATTTCCTCACAGCTCTCCCTCCGTATTTTAGCCTTTTCTTAGGACATTACCTAACTCCTGATACCAATTTCTGGAACAGTTATCTGTCATCATAATCATGACAACATAAATTAACAAGCATTTATTTAGCCTATGAGCCTAAGCCTAAGTCTAGCTCAGCTGGGGACTGATTGTTTTTTTTTTTTTTTTTTTTTGGCCTGCCCTCTCCAGTGATTGAACCCAGACCCCAGCAGTGTAAGCACAGAGTCCTAAGCACTGGACAGACAGAATTCCCAGGACCGAAAAACAAAAAGAAAAGAAATCCAAGGACTGACTGGTCTTATATGCCTTGTCTGAGACCACTTTCCAAATTGTCTTCCACCATCCCGCAGGCTGGTCCAGGGTTGTTCTCATGGTCGAGACAGGAGGCCAGGAGAGAATGGAAGAAAGAAATGCTTCTTGAAGCCCAGTCTCGAGACTGACACACCATCATTTCTGCCTCATCCTACCGGTCAAAGCAAGTCACAAGGCCAGCTCAGACTCAAGGGACAGAGAAAAACAACCCACCTTCTGATGAGAAGAGCTGCAAACTCTTATCACAAAGGGCGTGAGAAACAGAGAGGATGGAGAATGGGGGTTACTCTACAATTAATCTAGTAATGATCTTGGGGAAGGCGACAAGGCTTGCAACATCCTGTTTAGGTCTCACCGCAGTGTTAAGTAGCTCAGGAGAGACAGGCAAACATGGAAAAGCCCTTTAGAGAAAGAGGCACCTATATCTACCATTTCATTTCAGTTCAGTCGCTCAGTCGTGTTCAACCCTTGGCGACCCCATGGACTGCAGCACACCAGGTCTCCCTGTCCGTCACCAACTCCCGGAGTTCAAACTCATGTCCATTGAGTCGATGATGCCATCCAACCATCCTCTGTCATCCCCTTCTCCTCCTGCCTTCAATCTTTCCCAGCATCAGGGTCTTTTCCAATCAGTCAGTTCTTCACATCAGGTGGCCAAAGTATTGGAGTTTCAGCTTCAACATCAGTCCTTCCAATGAGCACCCAGGACTGATCTCCTTTAGGATGGACTGTTTGGATCTCCTTGCAGTCCAAGGGACTCTCAAGAGTCTTCTCCAACACCACAGTTCAAAAGCATCAATTCTTTGGCATTAAGCTTCTTTATAGTCCAACTCTCACATCCACACATAACTACTGGAAAAACCATAGCTTTGACTAGATGGAATTTTGTTGACAAAGTAATGTCTCTGCTTTTTAATATGCTGTCTAGGTTGGTCATATCTACCATTAAGTCAGTTCAAGCCCATCTAGGGAGCAGAAGACGTAAGGCCTAGGATAATCAGGGGTAATAAGGATGTAAGAATGGGACTTCCTTGGAGGTCCAGTTGATAAGAGTCTGACTGCCAATGCAGGAGACCTGGGTTCGACCCCTGGGTTGGGAAGATTCCCTGGAGAAGGGAAAGGCTACCCACTCCAGTCTTCTGGCCTGGAGAATTCNTAATAAGGATGTAAGAATGGGACTTCCTTGGAGGTCCAGTTGATAAGAGTCTGACTGCCAATGCAGGAGACCTGGGTTCGACCCCTGGGTTGGGAAGATTCCCTGGAGAAGGGAAAGGCTACCCACTCCAGTCTTCTGGCCTGGAGAATTCCATGGACTGTACAGCTCATGGGGTCACAAAGTCGGACATGACTGAGCTACATTTTTCTTCTCCTCTCTTTCTGTCAATGCAGAAGACACAGGTTCGATCCCTGGTCCAGGAAGATTCCACACGCTTTGGAGCGACTAAGCCCGAGTACTGCAACTACTGAAGTCCATGCACGCAGAGCCTGTGCTCCGCAACAAGAGAAGCCACCTGAGCGAAAAACCTGCGCGCTGCAACGAGAGAAAGCCTGCACACAGCCATGAAGACCCAGCACAGCCACAATAAATGAAACTCTAATTGTCTAAAATAGCCTTTGGGGAAAAATAGATGCAAGAAGGACATTATGATTCCCCCAATTATCTAAGCCCAGTACACATTCTGACTTGTGGTTTCATTCCATATCCATAAAAGTACAGATTTAATTTCAAGGTTAACATGGGGTTTTTATCCTTTAAAGGATCTTTGGTCAGAGGAAGGACAAGTTTCCCACCAGTGCTACTTATCACAGACTTTGCAGCCTTTGGAGAAAGCAGATCCTGTCTCTTTCCTCATAATATCTCGTATTTTTCCTGTAAAGAATATATCAGCCTGGAGCCCCTGCTAGTAGCTCCCTTGATTGTTTAGTCTGAAGCATGACTGCAATTGTCCTCCAGTGATTCTGAAACACTGCTGCTGAGTCAGAGACAAGGATGCTGCAGCCAGTAGAGAAATACTGGGAGCAATAGCTAACCTGGAATCTTTCGCAAACGTTTGCTTTCATCTCCCCGACATGAGCATTTTTGTTCAACACACCATAATTGGGGGGGTTGTTTTAGGTTTTGGGGGGCCGCACCACACACCTATGAGAGATCAGAGTCCTAACCACTGAACCGCCAAGGAATTCCCAATACAACATAATTTTATTTATTTGTTTGTCTGCCCTAGGTCTTTGGTGCTGTGCACGGGCTCTCTGTAGTTGCAGCGATGGGTCACTCTTCACTGTAGTGCCCAGGCTTCTCACTGCCGTGGCTTCTCTTGCTGAGGAGCACAGGCTTTACGCTCACGGGCTTCAGTACTTGTAGCTCTCAGGTTTAGTTGCTCTGTGGCATGAGGGATCTTCCAGGACCAAGGATCGCACCCACGTCCTCTGCATTGACAGGTGGATTCTTATCCACTGTACCACCAGGGAAGACCCGAGTAAACCATGATTTTGTTTAGAGCTATTCCTATCCCATCTAAGTCTGGAAATTCTTTTATTAAATATTTGTGATTTTCCAGGCAGCCTGAGGGTGGCAGCAATGGACCTTAGGTCTCCAAACTAGCCTGGGCACCTTAAAAGAGCCACACACACTTAAGAGACTGCAGAGATGCTAGCGGGAAGCTGTGTTTGAAGCAACACAGGCTGGATGTTGTGTTTTATCAATGTAGGGCTTAGGAAAATAAAAATTCAACTTTATGATCTGCAGATGAGACCTAATGCCTCAAAATAACTGCTCTTGACAGGGCAGAAAACAGTGAGTCACTATATTTGCTGATGCCCCTGAATCACGACAGAGGTTATCGTGAGCAACATTAAAGGGGGAATTTCTTTATAAGATATTTCCCATGTTAATTAGGATAAAGAAAAATAACTGGAGAGTCAGTACTTAAGATGCATGTTGCAATATTATGAGACATAAAAATAATGGTAATGAACGTGTAACTATGGAAAAAATGATCTATTTATAACTACAATGAAAAACATAGGTGATCCGTAAAAATAATGTTTGAAAGAAATCAGACACAAGAGTATATAAACTTAAAAAAAAAAAACACAAGCAAAATTAAGGAATGCACCCCTAGGTAGTAAAACAAAAAGAAAAGCAAGAAAATGATTACCATCACCATTACTATACCATCAGTATAGTAGTTACCCCCGGGTAGAAAGTGATAGAAGGGAAGAAGGATTCTGGGATACTAGAAATAATTCCTTGACCCGAGTGGTGGTCATAGGTACGTTCACTTTGCGATAAGTCATTCGGTTGTATATTTATATTTTGTATATTTTTTTCTGCATGGTATGTTGTACAAAAAGAAGCTTTAGAGGACTTTCCTGGTGGCGCACACCTTCATGGATCACAGTCTCGTGGTGAAAAGACTTGCCGAACTCAATGAAGCTATGAGCCATGTCGTGCAGGGCCACCCAAGACAGGTTATAATGAAGAGTTCTGACAAAAGGTGGCCCACTGGAGGAGGGAATGGCAAACCACTTCAGTATTCTTGCCTGAAGAATCCCATGGACAGAGGAGCCTGGCAGGCTACAGTCAATAGGGTCGCAAAGAGTGGGACACACGGCTGAAGCGACTTAACACAGCGCCCTCAGACGTTCTGGGTAAGATTTCAGGTGTGTTGGCTCTTCCAGCCGCTAGGTGGCACCTGGAAGATTGCAGTCGCGCGGGCAGGACGCATGCGCAGTGCTCAATTTCAGCAGCACACCCTACGCTCTTGCACGTGGGTTTGCACAGACAGAGTGGACCAGTGTGCAGAGCACTCACGCACGCGCAGTTACGTGCACTTACGTGCACATCGCTAACCGCGCTGTGACGTTATCCCAGTATTTGGGGGAGCGGCCGAGCTGACCCCGCGATCCAGGATGTCCGAGCTGCCCGCGGACAAAGGTGTCCCACCGGCGGGCGCAGCAAATGACAACGGCGACGTCCGGCAGGGGAAGGTAGGCGGCGGGGGGCGGGAGCCGGCCCCCGCGCAGCCTGTGGAGGCCAGGGACCGTCCGATGGCGGCGGCCGAAGGTCCGATGGCTTCATCCGTGGAAGGTCCAGTGCCAGAGGCCAGGGAAGGTCCGATGGCGGCATCCAGAGAAGGCCTGGGGGCAGCGGCCAGGGAAGCCCGGATGGCAGAGGTCGCCCGATTGTTAGCGGAGCCAGCGGAGGAAGAGGGTCCCGAGGGCAGACCCTGGGGCCTGGCTGCGTTGCCATATCTCCGCTTCCGTCACCCACTTGGCGTTTTAGGAATTAATTACCAGCAGTTCCTCCGCCACTATCTGGAACACTACCCGATTGCTCCTGGCCGAATTCAGGAGCTTGAAGGACGCCGCAGGAGATTTATGGAAGCCTGCAGAGCCAGGGAAGCGGCGTTTGACGCAGAGTATCAGCGGAATCCTCAGAGGATGGGTTTTGATATTTTAACATTTAGTATAACTCTGACTGCATCTGAAATTATCAACCCTCTGATAGAAGAACTTGGTTGTGATAAGTTTATCAGCAGAGAATAGTTTAATGATGCAACTACTTTCAGAAGAACTCTGCCTTCAAGATAGTGTTATATACCACTCCTGTAACTTGAATTTACAAAGTACGTGAAAATAAGGCAAAGCACAGCTGGTGGGGGGAAAGGAAGCTTATCAAGAAAAACTCAGAAGAAATGGAAAAAGGTCAAAACCTTACGACTCTTCTGACGTCCTTTGAGTTTGTGATTGATCCAGATTCTTTTCCCTGCATTGTGGAGATGTCTTTTCAAATTGCTTCACTGAAGTGAAGAATGGTTTTCTAAAATTGAGACTTGATGAAGAAAAACTGCCAAGGGAGCCCATGGTGACGAAAGAAATCATCAAATAGCAGTGATAGGAATAGGAATTCCTGTAGGACTGGAAGGCCATGGAGAGAACTGGAAATTGTCAGTTCTGATGATTCCTCGAGTTTTCTTCATGTCAGTTTCAACAGAAGTTTTTAGTGTAAGATTGGTTTTCTGTTTTATGAGGCATTTCAAAGGACAAGCAAAGTCAATGCTGTATATATGATACGATAAATTGTGTATTCAAGAATATCTGAAATTTCTGGATTTTTTCTTTTTTAATACCTTTTTGGTAAATATTTATAAGCCCCCCAGATATAAACTGTACAATGAAAAGTCTTCTATCTCTGTCCCCCCTCCACCCAGTGCTTAGTACAATTCCCATCCATAACCACAGTACTTCTGACTTTCCAGTTTCCCTATATATACACAAGTAAATGCAAAGCTGGGTGGTTTTTTGGTTTTGCTTTCTTCATTACAGAAGTTGGCAAATTATATTTATTGATTTATGCATTGCATTTTCAGTAAGAACTTAAGGTTCATTCCAAACCACTATATTTCCTCATTCTTTTTTAGAGGTGTATTTCATTCCATTCTGTGTTTATGTTGTAATTTACATAACCAGGAACATACTGATGGGCATTTAGGTTTTTTCCCATCATTTTCTATTGGCCAAAAAATAAAAAGCTATAATAGTTAATCTTGTCTGCATATCTCAAAGCATGGGCACAAATACAGTATTACTGATTCTAAATGCAGTTTTCATATATTGACATCTGTGAAACTGAGGTCTATCTTACATTTGATGGTGAATACAGCATTTTCATAAAAATGATAGCACATCTTAGATTCTTTATTATATAGAATATCTGTAGTACATGGGTGCATGCTTAGTCACTTCAATCATGTCCAACTCTGTGCGACCCTATGGACTGTAGCCCGCCAGGCTCCTCTGTCCATGGGATTCTCCAGGCATAACATACTGATGGGCATTTAGGTTTTTTCCCATCATTTTCTATTGGCCAAAAAATAAAAAGCTATAATAGTTAATCTTGTCTGCATATCTCAAAGCATGGGCACAAATACAGTATTACTGATTCTAAATGCAGTTTTCATATATTGACATCTGTGAAACTGAGGTCTATCTTACATTTGATGGTGAATACAGCATTTTCATAAAAATGATAGCACATCTTAGATTCTTTATTATATAGAATATCTGTAGTACATGGGTGCATGCTTAGTCACTTCAATCATGTCCAACTCTGTGCGACCCTATGGACTGTAGCCCGCCAGGCTCCTCTGTCCATGGGATTCTCCAGGCAAGAATACTGGAGTGGGTTGCCATGCCCTCCTCCAGAAGATCTTGCCGACCCAGGGACTGAACCTGCGTCGAGCCTGCGTCTCACATCTCCTGCATTGGCAGCCTGGTTCTTCACCACTAGCGCCACCTGGGAAGCTCTCTGTACTACAGGCTCTCTGTAGTTTGTAGGATTTCCAGAAGTGAGAATTCTGAGCTGAATGCACCCATTTGAAAGTTTACAGATATTGCTATGTTGCCTTCCATCCTTGTTGCACCACTTTGCGTGGTCGGCATTTCCCCTAAAGCCTCTCCAACAGCGTTATCAAATGTCTGAATTTTGCTAATCTAGAAAGTTGAAAAATGGCATAAGAGTTTTGCTTTGCTTTTCTCTCATTATGAGTGAAGTTAAATATCTCTTCGTTTGACCCGCATGTATTCCCTTTTCCGTGAACTATCGGTTCATCCCTTTTGTCTGGATGTAATTTTTTTAATTTATTTTTGGCTGCACTGGGTCTTCGTGGCTTTGTGCGGGCTCTTCTCTAGTTACAGCGACCAGGGGTCACTCCTCTTCCTGCGGCGCACAGGCTTCTCGTTGCAGTGGCTTCTCTCGTTGGGGAGCATAGGCTCTGTGCTCACAAGCTCAGCAGTTGTGGCTCACGGGCTTACTTGCTCCACTACATGTGGAATTCGCCCCATCATGTCTCTTGCATTGGCAGGCAGATTTTTGTCCACGGCACCACCAGGGAAGTAAGTCCTGTTTTTCCATTTGTTAAAAACTTCCTATGTATCCTCCAGAAGAGGATTCATGCTTGTCCTTAAATGAAAGTTCCTAAAGTAGGTCTTTCATGGATCTAATCATTTATTTGTCGGTATTTTATCTTTTATGGTTTGTCTATAGTAAATGAGGATTATCTGTGTTATATTTCCTTCCTTTTTTAATATTTATGTGTTTGGCTGTGCCGGGTCTTATCTGCAGCAGGCAGCATCTTTAGTTGCAGCATGCAGGCTCTTAGTTGTAGCATCTAGGATCTAGTTCTCTGACCAGGGCTCGAACCTGGGCCCCTTGCATTGGGAACTCAGAGTCTTAGCCACTGAAGTACCAGGGAAGTCCCTGTGTTATATTTCCTAAAAGCTTGCCCGTATATTTGAAAATAATTCATTGCTGCATATTTATCTGATGGCCTGTTAACATAGTGAATTCTCTGACTGTTTTACCATAGTTTTTCACTTGAATCTCCTAGATTGGGGAACATGTCATATGCAAATAGTGACAGTATTGCCTTTTTATAATCTTCATACCACTGACTTCTTTCTCTTTGTTAGTTCCTTGGCTAGTACTCTCTAATGTAAAATAATATGAATGATAGTGAAACATCCCAAAGTTTGTCAGAGGCTGTTTTTTTGACTCTGCTCAGTCTTCATTGCTGTGCAGGCTTTTCTCTAGTTGCAGAGAGTGGGGGCTGCTCTCTAGTTGTGCTTGGTTTCTCACTGTGGCATTTTTGCAGCTCCCCAGCTCTAGAGCTTGGGCGCAGGAGTTGAGGCTCAGGGGGTTAGTTGCCCCTCGGCGTATGGGATTTGGGGATTTTCCTGTATCAGGGATTTAACTCATCTCTCCTGCATTGGCAGGCAAATTGTTTACCACTGAGCCACCAGGGAAGCCGTCAAAGGCCTTTTCATAATCTATGAAGGTATTATATTTCTATCTACCACCATGATTGTGTTCTTGCAATTCTTGCATTCTTCAAATGATCCTTATTTACAAATGAGGTATAATCCCCCCATTTCTTCGGGGAGGGGGGCCTGCCAAGTGGTTGGCAGGATCTTAGTTCCCCAAACTGGGGAACAGTTCCCCAAACAGGACTCAGCAGTGAAAGCGCCAAGTCCTAACCACTAGACTACCAGGGAATTCCCTTGGCCACTTCTTAGATTCCACTTTTTTGAGACCTGCATGCACAGAAACTAAATTTTGTTTCTTTTTCTCCTGTTAATCTGTCTTGTGTTAATTTTACTATTAGTCCAGCCACAAGACCTCAGGACGGATGCAGGGGGAAATTTCCCCTTTCCTACCAGTTCCTTCATACCTTTCTAATCAAATCCACTCTCACAATAGACCCCCTCACTTTGGTAGACTTGACTGAAAATCTGGTGGTGGGGGTGGGGGCAGGGGGGCGGTCACAGGGCTGGGGTCACCCCATGGAGGACAGTCCTCCCCACCTGGCNCATACCTTTCTAATCAAATCCACTCTCACAATAGACCCCCTCACTTTGGTAGACTTGACTGAAAATCTGGTGGTGGGGGTGGGGGCAGGGGGGCGGTCACAGGGCTGGGGTCACCCCATGGAGGACAGTCCTCCCCACCTGGCTGGCTCCTTTCAACTTCTCTGTACCTCAACCCTTTTTCCCCTCTCTCCTCTTCCCCTTTCATCTCAGGAGCAAAATCAAGTCCTCTTTTTGTCTCTCAAAGCATTTTAACTTTTGCCCGGACAATTTAAGTGGCAGTGTCACCATGGACAGTGACTTGACTCCAACTCCCCAGATCAAGGACACAGGGCTCAGTTACAGACATGGCTAGAAGTTCAGGGACCCCAGGCCTGGCCCACTGCTGACCAGCTGGCTTCAAGCTCGAGGGTTCTCACTACCCATTCAGGTTCAATAATGTGCTAAGATGACTCACAGAACTCAGGAAAGCACCATAGTTATGATTACAGTTTCATGACAGCCAAGGATACAAATCATAACCCCAGCTAAAAGGACGAGATGAGTAGGGCCAGGTCTAGGAGGGTTTCCCAAATGCGACATTATTGCCATCCTCAGGGACGCATCATCCTGCCAACACATCCGTGGATGAAAACATGCGATGAAAGTGAATGTCACTTAGTCATGTCCGACTCTGCAACCCCATGGACTATACAGTCCCTGGAATTCTCCAGGCCAGAATACTGGAGTGGTAGCCTTTCCCTTCTCCAGGGGATCTTCCCAACCCAGGNCGCATCATCCTGCCAACACATCCGTGGATGAAAACATGCGATGAAAGTGAATGTCACTTAGTCATGTCCGACTCTGCAACCCCATGGACTATACAGTCCCTGGAATTCTCCAGGCCAGAATACTGGAGTGGTAGCCTTTCCCTTCTCCAGGGGATCTTCCCAACCCAGGAACAGAACCCAGGTCTCCCTCATTGCAGGTGGAATCTTTACCAGCTGAGCCACAAGGGAAGCCCAGCAATACCGGAGTGGGTAGCCTATCCCTTCTCCGGGAGATCTTCCTGACCCAGGGATCGAACCGGGGTCTCCTGAATTGCAGGCGGATTGTTTACCAACTAAGATATGAGGGAAGCCTGAAAACACGCAGAGTGTTTACCAACCAGGGAAGCTCACCGAGCCCTGAACACGTCAGTCGCTCAGTCACATCCAACTTTTTGCATCTCCACGGATCGTAGCCCCCCAGGCTCCTCTGTCCATGGAATTCTCCAGGCAAGAAAACTGGAATGGGTAGCCGTTCCATTCTCCAGGGGATCTTCCTGATCGAGGGATTGAACCCTGGTCTCCTGTATTGTAGGCTCAGACTTAAATTGCAAGGTTCAAACTCCCTAAAACTCTGGGGTGGCCCAAACCTCTCCCCACCTGAGTAACAAAGACACTCCTATTATAACAGGGATAGCTGCTAGCAGGCACGCATTACCGTTACCAGGCAACCGTTATCGCCAAACTGCTTGTTAGCTCGGAGGTTAGAGGCCTCCTTTGGCCAGTGATCCTGCGGTTGGTGGTTCTCCTGTGGAGACTGAGCTAAGAAGTGGATCACAACCTTCTCCCAGGAGCCCTCCTGACTCTCCAGCCTTGGGCTGGAGGGTGAGCTGGGAGGCCGAGGGAACAGCCTGGGGCTGTGTCCAACAGGACTCCAGGGGCCTCACCAAGGCCATGCCCTGGCAGGGGCCAGGCCTTGAGGCAGCGGTGAGCCTCGTCTATCCCGGCCCCTGTGGCCTAATGGTAGTGGCAGCCAGCACGGGTCAGTCTGCGGGACCGGGCCCCGTTTGGGCAGCCTGAAGTCTGAGGGCCTGTTAAATCCTGGGCACCCAGCCCCTCAGAGATGCCAGCTGCGCAGGGCCTGGGGACCTGGCCTGGAGGGTACCACCAGCTGAGATCTGCCTCTTCAGCCAGACCTGGGCACTGGTGGGAGGACCCAGACTGGGTGCTGTGCTGGATAAACGCTCCCCAGCGGGGTAACGACCCCTGCAGGGACCCCCCACTCCTCTTAGCCAGGACCCGGATACAGAGGGTGAAAGTTGTGCCTTGGGACCTTGCCCTTTCTTGTCAGAACAGAGTAACAGTTTGGAGATTTACAGAAACATCATTACCTGACCTTTGACCTAACTTCAAGAACAAAGGATCTGACACCAGGAAGCTTACAGCAACCAACCATGGCTCTCCCTCACCTTGCCTGTAAAAGGGCGTTGCTGAAAGCTTTCGAGTTTGGGATTTTTAAGGCATGGGCTGCATCTCCTTGAGTGGCCCTGTAATAAACATTTCTCTTTTCCAAACTCCGACGTCTTGGTGTTGTTTGACCTCACTGTGCATTGGACTTGCATTCGGAAACACTGTCGCTGGAAATTCCAAAGACTTACGTGACACCTTCTGGGAACCAGGGACAAAGTCCAGGCAAATTAACGTGATAGTTCTTCCAAAATAATACTAGCCTCTCTTTATGAATTCTGGGGGAAGAGAGTCTCTGCCCCCAGGATTGATGTTCTAGTTATCTCTCTGTGCAACAAAGCACCCTAAAATTTAGCGGCTTTAAGCAACAACTATTTTTTCACTGTTCACTCTTCTGTAGGTTGATGGGCTCAGCTCAGCAGTTCTGCTCTTGTGATGTTGGCCAGAAGCTCAGTTAGGCTGGAATGTCCAGGACATGTCATTCACATGTCTGTCACCCTGGTAGGGGCAGGCTGGAAGGCTGGGCCTCTCCCTTCATGGAGTTCCAAACCCTCTTCCTCTGCAACATTATAGCCAAATTTCTTTCTTTCATTCTTTCTTCTTCGTTGCAGTGGGTCTTCATCACTACCCTTGGGCTTTCTCTAGTTGTGACGAGCAGGGGCTACTCTCCGTTTAGGTGCCCCAGCTTCTCATTGCACTGGCTTCTCTTGTTGCAGAGCACAGGCTCTAGGCACACGGGCCTTAGTAGCTGCAGCATGTGGGCTCAGTAGTTGGGGCACACAGGCTTCGTTAGTTGCCCCACAGCATGTGGGATCTTCCTGGACCAGGGATCGAACCCATGTCCCCTGCATTGGCAGGCAGATGTTTATCCATTGCACCACCAAGGATGTCCTGCCAGATCTCTTATGTGGCTGCCTCAGGGCTTCCAAAAGTGCAAAAGTAGGAAGCTGCCAGGCCCTCCAATAGCTCAGGCCACAAGATAGCACACTTCTGCCTCATTCTATGGGTTATAAAGTCTCAGCTTATTTTGGGGGAGGAGGGGAGGCCATACCAAAGGAGGTGAATCCTGAGCACTATGGTTCACGAGGGGCCATCTTTGGAAACCAGTCACATTGATGATATACCTACCATGGTCATTCGTTAAGAGTGCTTTATATATGGCATCTCATGGAATTTTCACAATTGTAAAGACTATTCGCATTAGCATATGCATATTACAGATAAGAAAATTGAGGCTTACTAGCTGCTCAGTCAGGGTTCTCCTGAGAAATAGCACCAATAGGAAAAACTTCTGTCATTTCTGTTTGTGTATATGTGCGTATAACATACATTATATATATATACATATATACTGTATGCGGGCTTCCCAGGTGGCACTTGTGGTAAAGAACCCACCTGCCAAGAAAGGAGACATAAGAGACATGGGTTCGATTCCTGGGTCGGGAAGATCCCCTGGAGGAGGGCATGGCAACCCACCCAGTATTCTTTGCCTGAAGAATCCTACACAGAGGAGCCTGGAGGGCTAACAGTCCTTAGGGTTTCAAAGAGTCAGACATGACTGAAGCGACTTGGCATGCGTACTGTATAGACAAAGAGAAAAAGAGATTTTAAGGAACTGGCTCACAAGATTGTGGAGGCTGACCAGTCCAAAATTCGAAGGGGAAGCCAGCAGTCTGGTAACTTAGGTAAAGCTCATATTGTGGTCTTGAATGTGAAGGCTGGAAACTCAGGCAGAATATCTCTGTTGCAATCTGAAGGAAAATTCCACTTTTAAAAAAACCTTTTGGCTGCTCAGCATGTGTGGGATCTTAGTTCCCCGACCAGGGATCAAACCGTGCTCCCTGCATTGGCAGTGAGGAGTCTTAACCACTGAATTCCCAAGGAAGTCCACTCTTTCAAGAAACTTGAGTTTTTGCTCTTAAGGCCTTCAAGTGATTGGAAGTGATTGGATGAGGCCCACCCACATTATGAAAAGACATTCGCTTCAATTAGAGACTACGGTGTATCTAAGAACATCTAAGAAATGCCTTTACAGCAGCATCTAGAGTGTGACCAAACAGTCTAGCCGAGTGGACACAAAATTAACCATCACGCTTGCCCAAGTTCATGCAGCTAAGAAGCAGTACAATTAGGGCTCAAACCCTAATCTGACTTCCAAAACTGATATTCACAATCAATTCATCAGCAACTGCCAAAATGCACCACCTTTGGAAAGGAACTGGAGTGCTGATGAGAAAACTTTTTTCCCCAGGACTCCACTCTGACTTGAGAAGACACTTCTTGAGATGTCTACCCACTACGTCCTCCTTTCTCCAAGAATCTCATTCCACCCTCTTAATGATATTTGACCATATGACTTTACTTCCCATGCAATGACAGTTGATTTGACGGATGGTGGCGCTTCAACTAGGCAGAGCCAATGAGATACTGCAGTAATGGAGCTGGACTGTCACAGTTCAGATCCCTGCTCTGCTTCTTACCAGCAGTGAGCACGAAGGGAAGTACTCAACTCCTCAGTCTCTCATCTGTAAAATGGGGGTGATGTTAATGGTCTTGACCTCATAGGTTACATTATGAAAAATTATCCACAGTCTGCAAGTAAGACAGTTAATGACCGCACGCCCTTTCAATGTCACGTTGAGACTTGCTTAACCGGCTCGGCTAAGTATTACTGAATTCTCAAGGACAATGGTTCTGAAATTTTTTGGTCTCAAAACCTCTTTAGACTCATAAAAATTATTGACAACACCAAAGAGCTCTTGTTTATGTACATTATGTCTGTCCTTATTTACTGTGTCAGAAATTAAGCCTAAGGTTTCTAAAATATGTATTTGCTTCATTTTTAAAATGTTTTTAAAATCATTAGGAAATTCCCTGGTGGCTCAGTGAGTGGTCAAGAATCCACCTGCCATCCACCCACCCGTCCACGCAGGAGATGCAGTTTCCATCCCTGGGTTGGGAAGAACCCCTGGAGAAGGAAATGGCAACCCACTCCAGTATTCTTGCCTGGGAAATCCCNGGCTCAGTGAGTGGTCAAGAATCCACCTGCCATCCACCCACCCGTCCACGCAGGAGATGCAGTTTCCATCCCTGGGTTGGGAAGAACCCCTGGAGAAGGAAATGGCAACCCACTCCAGTATTCTTGCCTGGGAAATCCCATAACAGAGGAGCCTAGTGGGCTACAGTCCACCAGGTTGCAAAAGAGTCAGACCTGACTTAGCAACTAAACAACAACCCATAGTTAGGGCACTTCAAGTTCATTGCCAAGGGCCCAGTTTCAATCCCTGGTCAGCGAACTAAGATCCCACGAGCCAGGCAGTACGAGCACCATAAATAAAGAAATAAAATTACATGTTAACTATTTAATGAAAAATAGCTGGGCTTCCCAGCTGTCTCAGTGGGTAAAGAATGCAGGAGATGCCGGAGACTCAGGCTGGATCCCTGGGTCAGGAAGATCCCCTGGAGGAGAAATGGCAACCCACTCTAATATTCTTGCCTGGAGAACCCCATGAACAGAGGAGCCTGACGGCCTGCAGTCCGTCCATAGGATCGCAGAGCGCTGGACACAACTGAAGCGACTGAAGCAGGCACGAAAAATAACTGTTTCAGAAGAATGACATCAGCAACTTGGCAGATGAGAAATTCTCCTCTTCAATCTACAACCACTAAAACATTCACAACACAATAAAGGCACCTCGGCCCGTCAGACCAGGTGTCCAGAGAATTCCACACATCTGTACACGCAGAGGGGGTTGTACAGGGACAAGCCTTACAACCCTGGACACGGCAGAGGAGCCAGGGGCAACCCAGCTCCCGCCACCCTCGCCCTCCCCTCTTGGACGGAGTCTGCAAGGAGCGCGGATCCCGAAAGCAAGGGAAGAGCCCACCGTCTCCGAGCCCCAGGCGGCGACGCCAGCAATACTGGCAGAAACAAGGCATCAGTGACCTCAGAGGCACAAGGAGCAATGAGCTGGGTTTGGAGCAACCGTTAAGGCAGTGGAGGGTGGAAAAGGCCAGTGTAACCGGAGAGGCAGAGGCAGCGCCGGAAAGAGGAACCCAAACCTTGTGCTATAGCACCACCTACTGGAAAACGCGAGAAACGCCTCAATTTTTTCTTTTCTCTTGCGGGTCTCCCCTAGCTTGCGGTGCGATAGTTCCCCAACCAGGGTTTGAACAATGGCCCTTGACAATGAGAGCTCCGAATCCTAACCACTGGACGGCCAGGGAACTCCCCGAAACGCCTCAATTTCTAACCTGTTAAATCGTTAGCATCAAGCAGAAAAGGGCCCCCTACTTCAGATACAACGGCAGAGGAGCAACGCATCAAGAACCATGAAGAACCACGGAAACACTGTAACAGGAAAGAAAATGGCAGTCCTCCAGAAACTAACCTCGAAGTCGCAAAGAGTACTGAGATCTCACTGGTAGGGAATTCAAAATACCTCTATGAAGAAAATCAAAGAGCCACAAGAACATTCAGAAAGGTAGTTTAGTGAACTCGGGATTAAAATTAATGAACAGACGAAATACTTTACCAAAGAAATTGAAACTCTAAAGAGAAATTAGAAATTCTGGAGTGGGAGAACTCAGTCAATGAGATGAATAACACACCAGAAAGCACTGGACACAGAGCACACAATGTTTGAAAAAGACAATTAGCAAGCCTGAAGATAGAAATCTATAAGTAATACAAGTAGAAGAGAAAACAGCAATCAGATTTTTTAAAAGAGGAAATTCTGGGAGGGCTATCTGTTTTAGCAACGGCAACATTAAGGGAGTGGGTATTTCAGGAGAGAGGAGAGGGCAGAGAATTTAAAGAAATAATGGGGTGGGAGCGGGGTTCAGGATGGGGAACACATGTACATCTGTGGTGGATTCATGTCAATGTATGGCAAAACCCCTACAATATTGTAATTAGCCTCCAATTAAAATAAATAAATTTGTATTTTTTTAAAAAAGAAATAATAGGAGGGAATTCCCTGGAAGTTCAGTGGTTAGGACTCTTGCGCTCTTACTGCCAAGGGCTGGGGTTCGATCCTTGGTTGGGGAGCTAAGATCTCACAAGCCAAGCAGTGTGGGGAAAAAGAAAAGCCAGCCCTGGCTCAGCCAGGAGGAGAAAGGACAGGCTTCTGGAGGAGGCCAGAACACCAGGCCACCAACCCAGCTGCCAAGGTGCTACATGGAGCCTCTTTAGCCTTATGACTCTGATGGGCCATTACTCCATCATGTAGATTTGGAAATTGTTCTGTCAAGTAGAACAGAACATCAAAACCAAAATAACAAAAATGGGCTTGGGATGGGGCACCATTATAACCCTGGGTCTGCTGCTGCTGCTAAGTCACTTCAGTCGTGTCCGACTCTGTGCAACCCCATAGATGGCAGTCCACCAGGCTCCGCCATCCCTGGGATTCTCCAGGTAAGAACACTGGAGTGGGTTGCCATTTCCTTCTCCAATGCATGAAAGTCAAAAGTGAAAATGAAGCTGCTCAGTCGTATCCTCCGTCCATGGGATTTTCCAGGCAAGAGTACTGGAGAGGGGTGCCATCGCCTTCCCCGATAGCCCTGGGTCTACTCCAACTCAAAAAAAGAAAGAATAGAATGGCAGCCAAGGCAGCAGAGCGGAGAGGCCCTGGGCTCTCCTCCTCTCACCAGCGCGCTGGGGTCTCAGCTGTCTGCAGAACAGCCATCAGTGAGAAGGAGTTGAAGCCTACCAAAGGGGATCTTCCCTAGTGGTCTAGTGGTTAAGAATCCGTGCTTCTATTGCATAAGGCACGGGTTCAATCCCTGGTGAGGGAACTAAGATCCCACGTGTCTCGTGGTGGGGCCAAAAAAAAAAGACCTAGGGAGGGGAACTTCCCTGGTGGTCCAGTGGCTAAGACTCCAGGGCCCAGGTTCAATCCCTGGTCAGGGAACTAGATCCCACATGCATCAACTAAAGAGCCTACCTGCCTCAGCTAAGACCTGGTGCAGCCAGGTAAGTAGAAAAAAAAATCACATACTTTTAAAAAGACTTAGGGAGGAGCCATGGTGAGACAGGTGGGAGGACAGGCTCATGATACAATCAAATCCCATACCCCAGGGTGAGCAACCCACAAGCTGGAGAACAGATGTACTGTGGAGGCTCTCCCTCAGGAGTGAGAGTTCTGAGCACCACATCGGGGTCCCCAGCCCCTGACATGGGCACCAAGAAGATAAGCTCCCAGAGCATTTGGCTTTAAAGTTTAGCAGGGCTTCCCTGGTGGCTCAAACGGGTAAGAATCTGCCTGCAATGGAGGAGACCTAGGTTCAGTCCCTGGGTCGGGAAGATTCCTTGGAGAAGGGAATGGCAATTCCAGTATTCTTGCCTGGAGAATCCCATGGACAGAGGAGCCTGGNGCTTTAAAGTTTAGCAGGGCTTCCCTGGTGGCTCAAACGGGTAAGAATCTGCCTGCAATGGAGGAGACCTAGGTTCAGTCCCTGGGTCGGGAAGATTCCTTGGAGAAGGGAATGGCAATTCCAGTATTCTTGCCTGGAGAATCCCATGGACAGAGGAGCCTGGTGGGTTATAGTTCATGGGGGTCGCAAAGAGTCAGACAGGATGGAGCAACTAACACTTCATTTCAGTGCGGGATTGCGGGAGCCCCACAGGACTTAGGGAGGTGGAGAAGTCCTTTTAAAAAGGCACTTTGTACTGGACCAAGGGCAAATTCGGTGATATGGTGGGAGCCTGGACCAGACCTACCTGCTGGTCTTGGAGAGTCTCCTGCAGAGGTGGGGGTAACTGTGGCTCCCGGTGGAAACACAGACATTAGCAGCAGACACGTTGAGGAGCAGTTGGCCAAGAGAGCGTGGCAGCTGCCATGTTGGTTCCTTGGTGCTAGAACCTGGCCCTGCCCAGCCACCTGTGGGGCCTGGGTTCTGGATGCCTCTGGCCAGGCAACTAGAGGGGCAGGGGCATGGTCCCACTTGTCTCGGTTGGAACTCGGGTTGGAAAAGAATTTCCAGACACAAAGCAGAATGAGAGGAGAGTTTATTAGGACAGGAGATGCTGTTAAAACGGCAGGCTTAGCTCAAGGGAGAGCCGAAGACTTTTGTGGACTACTAGCCAACTTTCATAGCCTCCAGACAAAGAATTTCCTGCTGGAAGGTTGCGTTAGGGGGTTGGGTGGTGTGGCATAGGGTGTTTACTGGAGTGGGCACCTTTGCCTAACTGGGAGTCAGGCAGCTTGTTAGTGATGATCAGGGGGCCTTTGGAAAGGTTACAAAGGGGGGTCAGTCAGCTTCGGAGGTGACCTTGGTTCTGGGCCCTGCTTCTGTGGCCGTGGTGCCAAGCCTCGCACCGGTAGCACTAACAGCAACTACTGAGCCGATGAGCCACAGCTACTGAAGCCGGTGCACCCTAGAGCCTGTGCTCCAGAGAGGCCACCGCAGTGAGAAGCCCACACACCGCAATTAGAGAGCAGCCCCTGCTCTCCACAGCTAGAGAAAGCCTGCACGCAGCAACGAAGACCCAGTGCAGCCAACAAAAAAAGAGCGAGAAAGCTATCATCTCCCAGTGCAGGCCAGAACCCTACCCTGGCCCCAGAAGCCACTAGCAGGCCAATGAACCTTTGGGATAACCCAGACCTCATATCCAACAGTTGTCAGGAACCACCCCCAACCCCTACTGTACCATCAATGATCTGAAATGAGCTCTGGGATCCCTGAGCACTGCAACCAGACGCCAGGAGCCAGCTGTACCTGCCAGTAGTCTGGCACTAACTCCAGGACTTAGCGTCACCTGCCAGTGGGTGGGCAACAGCCCCAGAGTCCTCAGGACTCTGACTCCATCCGCCAGTGAGCCAGCGCTAGCCCTGGGGCGCCTAGCAATCTGCAACCAGCCACCTCATTACCAGACCCCACTCCCCCCAAACAACAGCCAGCACTCAAGTCAGGGCCTGGCAACCAACCAGAGTAGGGGCCAACCAAGCCTATCAGATTACCCACAGAGGGAGCCCTCCATCACTGAAAGGCCCACAGAGCCCACTTAGGGGGAGCCCTGAGAGCATATAGCTTGGTTGACGAGAGGGGAGTGCACTGCTAGGACACACAGGCTGCCTCCTACAGAGGGTCACTGCTCCAAGGTCAAGAAATGTAACTGGTGCTCTGGGACAACCCAGAGGGATGGGGTGCCAAGGGAGGTGGGAGGGGGTTGAGGACGGGGGGACACATGAGCACCCATGGCTGATTCATGTCAATGTATGGCAAAAACCACCACAATAGTGAAGTAATTATCCTCCAACTAAAATAAATTAATTAAAAATAAAATTTTTTAAAAGAAAAATAACTCAACATTCAAAAAACTTAAAAAAAAAAAAAAGAAAGGTTAACTGACCTGCCACATACATAAAAAGACAAACAGCAACTTACACAAAACGGGATGGTAGAGGACTATGTCCCAGATGGCGGAACAAGATAAAACCCCAGAACTAGGTGGAGAGAGGCAATCTACCTGAGAAAGTTTTCAGAGTAATTATCACAAAGGTGATAAAGAACTGAGGAGGAGAACAGATATACAGAGTGAGAAATCAGACTTTTTTTTTTTAAAAGAGCTAGAAAATATAAAGAACCACCAGAAAAGAAGGATACAGTAACTGAACCCAGGACGTCCCCAGTGGTCCAGTGGTTAAGAGGCTCCACTCCCAGTGCAGGGGGCCTGGGTTCAATCCCTGTTCAGGGAATTAGATTCCCACATGCCGCAATTTAAAAAAAAAAAAAAAATTCCACATGCTACTGTAACTGAAGATGCCACAGGCAGCAATGAAGATCCTTTGTGCTGCAACTAAGACTAGGTACAGCCAAATAAATAAACGTTTGTTTGTAAAAATGGGATGGGGTTTTATGAAGGTGTAGGTCTTTGAGGGTCACCTTAGAATTCTGCTTACAATAAAAACCTTTATTAAAATACTACCTTATGGTTCCTTATATTTATCTTATGACATATTGGGCTTCCCTGTTGGCTCAGAGGGTAAAACCGTCTGCCTGCCATGCGGGAGACCCGGGTTCAATCCCTGGGTCAGGGACTCCTGCTATAACCGCGGCTCGCCAGCGCCCCGGAAGCTGCCCCTGCTCGGGGGTCATGGTGGGCAAGATGGCGTCCGCCAGCAGGTTCGTTCAGGTAGTCAAGCCACAGACTCCATTAATAAGGTTCCCTGACAGAAGAGACATCCTAAACCAAATGTATCAGAAGTTCTAAGGTCAGCGGGACTACCATCTCACACTTGTTCAATTTCACAGCATTCTAAGGGAATAAATCGCCAGACTGGCTGATGCATCAGGACCCACCAGGCACGGCTGCTGCTGCTAAGTCACTTCAGTCGTGCCCGACTCTGTGTGACCCCATAGACGGCAGCCCACCAGGTGTCGTATCCTCCGTCCATGGGATTTTCCAGGCAAGAGTACTGGAGAGGGGTGCCATCGCCTTCCCCGATAGCCCTGGGTCTACTCCAACTCAAAAAAAGAAAGAATAGAATGGCAGCCAAGGCAGCAGAGCGGAGAGGCCCTGGGCTCTCCTCCTCTCACCAGCGCGCTGGGGTCTCAGCTGTCTGCAGAACAGCCATCAGTGAGAAGGAGTTGAAGCCTACCAAAGGGGATCTTCCCTAGTGGTCTAGTGGTTAAGAATCCGTGCTTCTATTGCATAAGGCACGGGTTCAATCCCTGGTGAGGGAACTAAGATCCCACGTGTCTCGTGGTGGGGCCAAAAAAAAAAGACCTAGGGAGGGGAACTTCCCTGGTGGTCCAGTGGCTAAGACTCCAGGGCCCAGGTTCAATCCCTGGTCAGGGAACTAGATCCCACATGCATCAACTAAAGAGCCTACCTGCCTCAGCTAAGACCTGGTGCAGCCAGGTAAGTAGAAAAAAAAATCACATACTTTTAAAAAGACTTAGGGAGGAGCCATGGTGAGACAGGTGGGAGGACAGGCTCATGATACAATCAAATCCCATACCCCAGGGTGAGCAACCCACAAGCTGGAGAACAGATGTACTGTGGAGGCTCTCCCTCAGGAGTGAGAGTTCTGAGCACCACATCGGGGTCCCCAGCCCCTGACATGGGCACCAAGAAGATAAGCTCCCAGAGCATTTGGCTTTAAAGTTTAGCAGGGCTTCCCTGGTGGCTCAAACGGGTAAGAATCTGCCTGCAATGGAGGAGACCTAGGTTCAGTCCCTGGGTCGGGAAGATTCCTTGGAGAAGGGAATGGCAATTCCAGTATTCTTGCCTGGAGAATCCCATGGACAGAGGAGCCTGGTGGGTTATAGTTCATGGGGGTCGCAAAGAGTCAGACAGGATGGAGCAACTAACACTTCATTTCAGTGCGGGATTGCGGGAGCCCCACAGGACTTAGGGAGGTGGAGAAGTCCTTTTAAAAAGGCACTTTGTACTGGACCAAGGGCAAATTCGGTGATATGGTGGGAGCCTGGACCAGACCTACCTGCTGGTCTTGGAGAGTCTCCTGCAGAGGTGGGGGTAACTGTGGCTCCCGGTGGAAACACAGACATTAGCAGCAGACACGTTGAGGAGCAGTTGGCCAAGAGAGCGTGGCAGCTGCCATGTTGGTTCCTTGGTGCTAGAACCTGGCCCTGCCCAGCCACCTGTGGGGCCTGGGTTCTGGATGCCTCTGGCCAGGCAACTAGAGGGGCAGGGGCATGGTCCCACTTGTCTCGGTTGGAACTCGGGTTGGAAAAGAATTTCCAGACACAAAGCAGAATGAGAGGAGAGTTTATTAGGACAGGAGATGCTGTTAAAACGGCAGGCTTAGCTCAAGGGAGAGCCGAAGACTTTTGTGGACTACTAGCCAACTTTCATAGCCTCCAGACAAAGAATTTCCTGCTGGAAGGTTGCGTTAGGGGGTTGGGTGGTGTGGCATAGGGTGTTTACTGGAGTGGGCACCTTTGCCTAACTGGGAGTCAGGCAGCTTGTTAGTGATGATCAGGGGGCCTTTGGAAAGGTTACAAAGGGGGGTCAGTCAGCTTCGGAGGTGACCTTGGTTCTGGGCCCTGCTTCTGTGGCCGTGGTGCCAAGCCTCGCACCGGTAGCACTAACAGCAACTACTGAGCCGATGAGCCACAGCTACTGAAGCCGGTGCACCCTAGAGCCTGTGCTCCAGAGAGGCCACCGCAGTGAGAAGCCCACACACCGCAATTAGAGAGCAGCCCCTGCTCTCCACAGCTAGAGAAAGCCTGCACGCAGCAACGAAGACCCAGTGCAGCCAACAAAAAAAGAGCGAGAAAGCTATCATCTCCCAGTGCAGGCCAGAACCCTACCCTGGCCCCAGAAGCCACTAGCAGGCCAATGAACCTTTGGGATAACCCAGACCTCATATCCAACAGTTGTCAGGAACCACCCCCAACCCCTACTGTACCATCAATGATCTGAAATGAGCTCTGGGATCCCTGAGCACTGCAACCAGACGCCAGGAGCCAGCTGTACCTGCCAGTAGTCTGGCACTAACTCCAGGACTTAGCGTCACCTGCCAGTGGGTGGGCAACAGCCCCAGAGTCCTCAGGACTCTGACTCCATCCGCCAGTGAGCCAGCGCTAGCCCTGGGGCGCCTAGCAATCTGCAACCAGCCACCTCATTACCAGACCCCACTCCCCCCAAACAACAGCCAGCACTCAAGTCAGGGCCTGGCAACCAACCAGAGTAGGGGCCAACCAAGCCTATCAGATTACCCACAGAGGGAGCCCTCCATCACTGAAAGGCCCACAGAGCCCACTTAGGGGGAGCCCTGAGAGCATATAGCTTGGTTGACGAGAGGGGAGTGCACTGCTAGGACACACAGGCTGCCTCCTACAGAGGGTCACTGCTCCAAGGTCAAGAAATGTAACTGGTGCTCTGGGACAACCCAGAGGGATGGGGTGCCAAGGGAGGTGGGAGGGGGTTGAGGACGGGGGGACACATGAGCACCCATGGCTGATTCATGTCAATGTATGGCAAAAACCACCACAATAGTGAAGTAATTATCCTCCAACTAAAATAAATTAATTAAAAATAAAATTTTTTAAAAGAAAAATAACTCAACATTCAAAAAACTTAAAAAAAAAAAAAAGAAAGGTTAACTGACCTGCCACATACATAAAAAGACAAACAGCAACTTACACAAAACGGGATGGTAGAGGACTATGTCCCAGATGGCGGAACAAGATAAAACCCCAGAACTAGGTGGAGAGAGGCAATCTACCTGAGAAAGTTTTCAGAGTAATTATCACAAAGGTGATAAAGAACTGAGGAGGAGAACAGATATACAGAGTGAGAAATCAGACTTTTTTTTTTTAAAAGAGCTAGAAAATATAAAGAACCACCAGAAAAGAAGGATACAGTAACTGAACCCAGGACGTCCCCAGTGGTCCAGTGGTTAAGAGGCTCCACTCCCAGTGCAGGGGGCCTGGGTTCAATCCCTGTTCAGGGAATTAGATTCCCACATGCCGCAATTTAAAAAAAAAAAAAAAATTCCACATGCTACTGTAACTGAAGATGCCACAGGCAGCAATGAAGATCCTTTGTGCTGCAACTAAGACTAGGTACAGCCAAATAAATAAACGTTTGTTTGTAAAAATGGGATGGGGTTTTATGAAGGTGTAGGTCTTTGAGGGTCACCTTAGAATTCTGCTTACAATAAAAACCTTTATTAAAATACTACCTTATGGTTCCTTATATTTATCTTATGACATATTGGGCTTCCCTGTTGGCTCAGAGGGTAAAACCGTCTGCCTGCCATGCGGGAGACCCGGGTTCAATCCCTGGGTCAGGGACTCCTGCTATAACCGCGGCTCGCCAGCGCCCCGGAAGCTGCCCCTGCTCGGGGGTCATGGTGGGCAAGATGGCGTCCGCCAGCAGGTTCGTTCAGGTAGTCAAGCCACAGACTCCATTAATAAGGTTCCCTGACAGAAGAGACATCCTAAACCAAATGTATCAGAAGTTCTAAGGTCAGCGGGACTACCATCTCACACTTGTTCAATTTCACAGCATTCTAAGGGAATAAATCGCCAGACTGGCTGATGCATCAGGACCCACCAGGCACGGCTGCTGCTGCTAAGTCACTTCAGTCGTGCCCGACTCTGTGTGACCCCATAGACGGCAGCCCACCAGGCTCCCCCGTCCCTGGGATTCTCCAGGCAAGAGTACTGGGGTGGGGTGCCATTGCCTTCCCCCACCAGACACGGCAGAAATAATAAAAACTTTACCTCAGAAATACGGAAGGAAACTTGTGTCTCAAAACGAAATTGAATTTATCCAACATGGAGGTCCAGAATAATCACTGACAATGTGGCTGCTGTTTGTCATCAGAAAAAGAAGAGTCTGAAAAAGGACTTCCAGAATGACAAATGAGAAACTGTATACTAAACAACCTTAATAAATACTCTGTAAAAAGAAAAAAAAGATGAATGGAAAATTTAGGTGGACACATATCTCCTAATTTATGTGTCTTGGTCAGCTTCTCTATAAGCTTACCTGATTGTTTATATACTTTATACCTTAATTAAACTATACACTTAAAAATGTTAGCCTATTTACTTCAACATAACAGTGTTGAACTATTGAAAGCACACAATGTCTAGTGAACCATCAAAGGCTTCCAGTAATTTCACTTTTCTTTCAGTTTCCATTTAAACATAGAATATATTTGGCAGAATTGCAGCTTTCTGGAAGTAATTTTCCTGAACTTGAATGAGGATCCATGAAATAATAACTCCATGATTTGTTCTTACTTCTCAATGTTTTTGTATTCTCAAAGTTACTTAAGTATAACTGGCTTAGTAACAAGCATATCCTACTCTAAACGATAAAAATATACCCATGGTAAAACAGGTAACTTTGTGATATTAAGACTAGGGAGTTAACACAAAATATTATATGTAACTATATTCAGAAAGAAATGCCAGAGTATAAAGTGGAAAATGAGATCAAAATGAATATAGCATAGGAATAACATTTGACCAGAAATTGTAATTAATTATGTTTTCAGGGGGGATTAAAAAGTCTTATTCTTTGGTTTATCTCTTTGTTTTGATTGTGACCATGTATACAAATCCTGATAACCATAAACTTTCTCAAACTTAAAAAAAAAAAAAAAAAAAAAACATGGGTCAGGAAGATCCCTGGAGAAGGAAATGGCAACCCACTCCAGTACTCTTGCCTGGAAAATTCCATGGATGGAGGAGCCTGGTGGGCTACAGTCCATGGGGTCGCAAAGAGTCGGACACGACTGACTTCGCTTTCACTTTATGACATATTAAGAACTCTAGAGTCAAACACTTTGATTCACCCACTGCGCTGTCACTCACATGCTCCCAACGCTAGTGTATGTATCAGGATGAGGGCTTCATGGTGCCCCCAGCTATTGTTTCCTATCCCTACTCAATCTCTGTTGAATCACTCTCTGTTCTCATGATCCAGACAGCTTTGTGGATGAGGCCAGGCTGCAGAAAATCTGTACGCATTATTAATGAGATCAGGAAAAGGTAGTAGGCAACTGGTGAACTGGAGGTGCGCTGGGGGAGGGGAGTGGGGAGGGGCGCAGGCTGGGCTGTGGGTGGATGGNCAGGTGGGGATCCCAAGCTTTAGAACACAGTGGGGTCTGGAGTGCAGTCGCAGGGAGCGGGGATTGGTGGGGCAGCACGGCGGGAAATGAGAGGAGATTCCCAAGTTCCTGAGTAGGAGTAGGAAAGCCCCAGAATTAGAAAAGCTTTGGGGTCGAAGCATCGGGAAAAGGGTGTGAGTATGGATTAGGGGATGAACTGGGGTACAAGATGGGAAATGGGTGTGGGATTCCAACTGGGGGAGACAAGAGTGCTGGGAAGAGGGAACGGGGCTGGAGTGCAGGCAGGGCTTTCCCTGAAGGTGGTAGCTGGATCCTGGGAGCGGGCTGAAGACCCTGAGTGGAACTGGGGAGGGGTTCTCGGGTCCCCAGTTCCCTGAAGAGGGTAACCAGGTTGTGAAAGGGGCCTGGGGACCGTGACGGGATGGGGTGGGGTTGAATGCAGGACTCACGCGGTGCCTCGCACTCGTCCTCAACAGGCGCGCAGGGACGCAGTTCCGGGTCACATCGCAAGGGGGCGCCACGCGAGCGGCAGAGGCGCGCGCAAGCAGCCCCGACGGCCGGTGGCTCGCAGCGCGCACGGTAGGAGAAGCGCAGCTCCCAGGCGCCTGCGCGCTGCACGTCCCGGGTCCACGGACCCCCAGCGGCCAGAAGACGCTGGCCGGCCACGCGCGCCAGGAGGCTCCAGGCTGCACCTGCGTGGAGAAGGGAGATGTGCCGGGATGCGGCCCGACTCAGTCTCGGGTTGGAGACGGAGGGCGCAGGCTCGCACTCTCCCTGCCCATCTCTAGGAGGCCAAAACACGCCTTTTGAGTTCTGAGGATGACAGTTATTTAGCAAGGCTGCAAACACCGCCAGTGAGCCCTGGGGATCTTTGATGACGCGATCCTGATGACCATCATGATGATAAGGATGCTCCTGAAATGCCCCTGTATTTTGCCCTAGGATCTTTGCATATTAAAGTAGTGAAGAGACCTCTTAACCACCCTGGGACGTATGATACCCCTTTATGGCCAAGGAACAATGACAGTCTTTGAAGTGAGGTCAAAACACCTCCAAATTGTGCCTCAGGATCTTCTTATATGAAAATGGTGACAGACCCCCCCCCACCCCCCCCCACAGTGGGTCTTAT